>VDFB02256403.1:0-29315 GCA_007258455.2 Sequoia sempervirens | reverse complement strand
AAGGCATGATTCCTTCAACCTACTCAAACGTTTTCCCAGCATTCGTCATTCAGACTTCCCCTGAAACCACCTCATATTCTATCCTTGTATTGTAGTTACCAATGCAAGATTGAAAACATGGAGTGGTGGAAGAAGTCTGTGTCCTAGGAGTGGAAGTCTCTGCTCCTTGTTCCACATTCCTAGAGTTTACTGTCACTGATTTCCTCCTGGATCTTTTGCTCGATCCAAGATTGGTTGGGGAATCAATTGATTCCCTTTGACACAATTGATTTGTTTGCAATGTTTGAGGGGCGCTAATAGATTATTTTTATATGTATCTGGAAAGTGTTGTCCAATCCACATTAACCAATTTGTTCGCTACCTCTACCCCCAATATGGAAGCCAATTCCTCTTTATCTTTGTCAGTCTCATATCCCTATATATATATATATTTTTAAATTATATTTCTTCTTTTAAATTTATAAATAGAAAACTAAAAAGTAAAATTCAAAGAAACAATGGAAACATTTACAAATCTATAAATTGACAATGAATTACCTCATTGTGGCCAGAGTTTGCTGACAATGCTCACTTCCCTCCATTGCTTGACATTTTGAGGTGACCTAGGAAAAATTATTTTCGTCCAGTCTGTGGAGGAAAATGAAGTACACACTGTTAGGTATGAAAGTTTTCGTCCAATTTGTGGTATGAAAGTTTTGTTTTGTGGGCAAATATGTTCACTGGGTTTGCTTAGTTTTGATAACCTAGGGAAAATATGTTTGATTAGTGTTGATAACCTTATCATGAGAACTCTCTCATAATGAAATATTGCACGAATTTTTCATGGCATCGGTGACTATGGCGTGATTGGGAAAAACCAAGAGGTTTATGTGTTTATTTTCAGTAGTTGCTCAACAATGACCAACCCAATTCCTAGATTTTCCAAGTAGTTCACTATTTCCTTGATACCCAGGTTAGGGAAAGAATACAGAGGCATCCTCGCTTCATGCTATAATATTTTGAGCCAAAACTCAAATGGGTAGGGTAAATTTTTTGGTTGGTTTCTCAAAGGTTTTACAATTTATAATGATGGGACAATTTAGAGGTTGCCTAGACTGGTTAGGCCACAAACCATTTAACAATCACAAATTCAAATGCAATACAAAGAGAAGTAAACAATCACAAATTCAACCAAGAAAAAAAAATTGTAACCTTACCTATGGTGTCACAAACTAAATCAAATTTCTCATTAGTTGCTGGTAGCGCCCTGCTCTCTTCCTTTGCGCAATGTTTTTCCCTTTTTGTCGCTTTCTGATTCTTCTTGATTTTATGTGAAAGTTTTAATTTCTTTAATTTTGATTCATTAGTCTACGCTTTAGTTGGTTAGTTAATGCCAACTCTTTAGCATTGAATCTTTGGCCGCTAATGTAATCTCTTTGGGACGTGATAAGGCGGAGCCGCTACACCTTAATTGAGCCTATAATTGCTATATAGTGACTATTTTCTATTGTTGTGTATCAAGGATTTTAGAGTGTTGAAATAATTCAACTCCTTCCTTTGTTTTGTGACCACCGGCTGTCCCATGGCTCCTTCATTAGCTCCAAGGTAATAGAGTGGTTTTACCGCAAATTCCGCAGGTGTTTCTGCATCCGGTCTTGGCCAGAAAGGTGAAAGCTTCATGGCGCATGCGAAGTCTCCTTCATTCCCTCGGTGGTGTTGTAAAGCGACCTCACCGCAAGCCCCTACCATTGAAAAGTGAGCGGTGACCACCGCTATCTCAATGACTTTCCATTAGTTGAGTGGTAGAGTGGTTTTACCGCTGGTCTCGCAAGCTGGGCTTTTCCTTCTGCATGGCATGCGGAAAGCCGGTGAATTTTATCTGCTGTGAGGAGGCAATGGAGAGGAGGATATGGATGGCATAGGAAATACTAAATCACCCAGAGGAAAGGTGAAAATAGATGAGGAAAAATGGAGTCCCAAGTAGGATACAATAAAGGGGTATGAAGAGGAAAGTAACCCTCAACCAAAGGATAGCTGTGCTTTATGAATTCACAAATGCTACAACATGAGGAGATAAAGTCATTTTTTTTTCCATGAGGCCTCTAAGGTCAAACTTATTGGTTGAAAATGCACAGGAATGGTGATTAAATGTGATTCTATGATCAAGGGAAAAGTTTGAAAATTAGGATAGCCAAAACATGATATCAATATGTCAAATAAATGACTAAAGTGAGGCTTTGTGTTGGATAGCATATTCATTGAAATGATATAATTGGTGTACTAAACATTATTTACTATGTTGTGTATTATAGGGTGAGATGAGGCCACGGGCAATAGATCGTGGCTACATCAAAATGAGGACAATAAAATATGTATGAAGCAGGGATATTGTGTGTACCTAAATCTTTGAGTTAACTGTGGCAATAACTGATGGCATTCTTTGTGATAATGGCCTATCTTTCACAAGATATTTGAAATTTATAGTCAAAATATCCAACTTTGATATAAATTAATGCATTGTTGATTATTCTTTTAGATGGAGATTGAGCAAATACAAAGCCTAAGTGTTCAACTAGCAAAAGAACAAAATATGTACATGGACGTGGACCTAAAACTGTTAAATCACGTCGATGAAAGTGGGTGGAAGAGGATATTACAATGGATACTGTAGACACAACAAATGCTTGCAATGAAGAAGAGGTAGGTCAGGACTATAGTACATGGAGGAATTGGAGAAAACGTTGTTTGTGGATGTTTTGTATGTCGTGGAAAGAAACAATTCAAACGAGCAATTGTACAAAGATATTACATATATGATGAGCTTCTAGTTAGTAGTATGCCTCCTACAATCAATTCAAATCCAATAGGAATTATGGTGAGGAATTTTCCAATTTGATATAAATAATGCATACTTCGTTTAAACATTGTTTTATATTATTTAAATAACTAATTTTTTCTTAATGGATACTTGCAGGATAAAGTTCTTGGTTTAAAGTTTCCTAGATCACCGACTTCCAGCCTAGAGGGAAATGATAATTTATCAGATGATACATCTAACAAAAATATGTGCCAATATACCAACTCGGAAGATGAGGAATTGATGAGAAAAACAGAACAAGAACCGGTGTGAAGATGCATAATTTTCTTAAAGACAAGGGGAAGGTGGACTACATACCCTATGAGAATGAATGTGATGGAGATGATGAATTGCCCCTAAGTTTGAGATCAATTTACAAAGAGACATTTTTATTGTCGACTATATTGCGTTTGGCCTAGTGATCAACAATTACCTAGAGTGTACGAGGTGTTTCAATTTTGGGGATACAACTACATGATATGACCCTTCAATATTCATGAAGCGAATCTAGGCTTCTTTCTTGTCCAAAATGTACATGTGGGATCCAAACATAGAAAAAGTTCAGAAAAAACCACTAGGAGATTAATGCCATATTATGGTCTATCATATTACAGTGGTGAATGGAGAAGGCTAGTAGAATATAAGCCTAACATGTCAACATATGGCCTAAATTCGAATATGTATACACATCATCTCCAATTGGAAAGTGGAAAAGAAATGAATAGAGGTCATATTATGTATGTAGATGGGCGTGCATACACACACAAAAATATTGTAGGATTTATAAATAGTAGTAAGGGAAGGGACCCTACTATAAGACCAAATTGTCAATTTGTTGAGTTTGTAAATGATAAAGATGGAGATATGGAAAGAGAGGTTGATAGATTGATAATGGTTGAGGCTATTAAGGAACTTACCATTGGGGATGAGTTATTGATTGATTACCCCTTCTTAAAATGCACTCCTGCACGAAAGAAGAGGGAAGAACAAGGTCTCCCTAAGGATGTTCTTAAGGGCAGAAAACCAAAGAATAATAAATGAGTGTGGACTGGATGTTTTATAAACTATGTTGTCAAAATTGTGTTTTATAAATACCATTGTATAAAAGGTAGTCTTATAAAAATAATGATGTACAAAATTTATATAATGTCTAATATATGTATGTCGTCTATGCAAGTATTTTCTATGCGAAGATATTTTGGACCTAAAATGGATATTTTCATACATTATGATCTGGGTGACAAGGTATGTATCGGATACGTATTAGTGGGATAACCGAGAAAGTCAAATGATGGCCAACAAAATGAGAGAGAAGGATTAGAGAACATCGAAGAAATTCACATCCATGATGATGTTGAAGATGGTTATGTTTAGGCACAAGAAGACAACAATCCAGAGTTAGATGATGTTATGGAAGACAACAATATGGATGGTATAGAAAATGATGATCCAAATACATCTGGTAATAATATAGATGGTCTACAGTCAAATTTCAATGATAATGAAGATGATGTAGGTCAAGATGAGGATGATGATAATATTAAATACTTGAAAGAACATATGAACATTCACAATGATACACTAGATGACATTGTAGCAGAAAATAATGTTAATGACCAAGACTTCTAAATTTTTAGAATTATTTGCAATCCATGTTTAAAAAGGGATGATTCTTATGGACTAAACTTTGAAATGCTTCAGTAATATTATGTTGTACTTGGACAATTGAAAACCTGTTTTATTCTCCTAGCAAGCTTTTTTATTTTCTATTATAATTCTAGACCAAACAACATTTGCGAGAATGGCCTTTTACACCAATCTTAATTTGTATGAAGTTCACAAACCTATTGTCAAGCAGTAAATTCCTTTCATAGACAGGAAATGTAAAGACTTCATTTAAGAAAAGATAAGTAGTCTCTTTTTGAGGGTAATCCGCATGTAAAAAGTAAAAAGCACATAAAAAACAATTGTACAGTAGAAAATCAAATTCAATCAATTATGTCTTAGTAACCCTGCACACTTATCTGAAAGATATAGGGTATTCACCATACATTTCCCTTGACAAAGCAAACATTTTCTTTCATTTATTTTTACTGTACATCTCAGAAGTGAAGTTGTTGTTACATAATGATGCATTGAGAAAATAATATATACAAAAAAATGCAAAGAAAATGTTTGAAATTTAACATCAAACCTATTGTGTTGTGTTGAAAGGAATCAAGATTAACTGGGACAAGAAATAAAAATAAAATTTTGATGATTGTACTTGAAAGTGAACAGGATATGAAAAGTGTGGACAATGATGGTGTTGAAATTGAAAACCCTGATTCTGATGATATTATTGTTTTATGTCATTCGAGATAAAGAGCACATACAATTTTATATACATAGAGAATGAAGATTTGAAACTAGTAAACTCAAAATGTAAACACTGTAATATTTTTCCTTAAACAATAATTCACATACTCACTTACAAAAAAGGGTGAAGCATTTTTTATTCAAACTTTCTTTTATTTAATAAACATAACAATAAAAGAATATTTACAAGTACAAGAATATATACACTATTTCATAGAAAATAAGGAATGTTTCATAGAATATACAAGTACAAGAATATATCATCATCATCATATCCTTAATTACCTATTGCAATATCCTTAAATTGTTCAATCTTTGGTATGAATTGTTGGCATAAAAAAATAGGATTACTTGGATGTTTCTTCCATTCATTTTGTATCAACATATGTTCATGAAGACACAAAAGTTAATAAAATATTAATGCATGTAACTCACAGTTATTTAAATAAGCAACTTTGTTAACTTTATTATTTTTAAATAGTTTCCATTTTTATGTTGAACATGTAACAAGGAAAAATACGCTCAATTTTTTTTAAAAATTAGCAGCTCTACCAGCATCCATAATAAATGCTTTATTGTATCAACATATTCATTCACATAAGAACAATATTGAGGCTCAATAACTGATATTCATTCAAATATAAGAAGAAATATGTATGGAAAACATAAGAAAAAATATAGAATGATAACACAGTCATGGAGAATCTCTGATAATAAGATGTTCTCCATTATATTGCTTTAATTGATATATATTAATAACATAAGTCTTCAAAATGGAAATGATATATGATGATGATAATTTAAAACTAGGCCTTGGTTTCCTATTTATATAGGGAGCAACAAGCTACAAGCCTTTTACAAAAAGAAATGACCTTTCATAACTACTTCTTTTACTAACAACTATTTAATTAGCATAATTAAGGAAATAATAAGACTAAGAAATTTTGACATATGGTTCCATTATTCAATGTAGAAGATCCGTGATCATTGATTTGGAAAAGTCTTCCTCTCCATGATGAACATCCAAATGCTCTTGCCTCAGTGTCCTATTCTTCTGAAACCAAATACTTTTCCTCCCACTGATACACCGTAAAATCTGATGGGCACTTATATTCCTGGATCTTTTGCATGTTTTCAAGATGAGTTTTCCATCAACTATCTAGTAATGCCTTTGTATCATTGAAAAACTTTAGGTATCCCACATCAAGAACAATCAACCCATCCATGATCTGATTTAGCCTAGGAAGACTGGTATCATCATCCTCGTGTACATGAGTTATGCACTTATGAACAATCTGACTGAATTCTTTCTTCCACTTATCCAAGTTCTTCAACTGATCACCATCTCTCACAATTTCAAGTATATACCACTGTTTTCCAATATGGAATAAATCAATTCATGTTACAATATTTTTATCAAACCCTTGTACATAATAAAATTCATCAATAATCATCTTCACAGTTTGTTCAGTTGGCTTTAATGTTGTGGGTGCATCAGGACTTCTTTGTAGAACTTTGCATAACTTAGCCAAAGTGTTGTAAATAGGCTGCCACCTTTTGAACAAAGGATCTCATACAAGCATATGTGTCTTTATTTGATCCATTTCCTATTGAAGTGTTTTATAACTATCATGCACATTCCTTAGTTTATCCATAGCTGATTTTATCCTGTGCTCAAGAATCTTTTCCATAGCTTCACAAATTGATCTTTTCACTTCATCCTAGGTTTGATTGTTGGCCTTCTTTACATCATCCGCTTCCTTCTCTAGAGGTTTTACTTGTTCTATAGAAATTTTCTTCACAATATCCATTGAAGCAATAGGAGGCCTGTATAACACCAACTCCTTGCTTTGTGAGGGTCCTGCTCTTAATTTTTCTTTCAATTTGACATTCTCCATGAATAGTTTGTTAACTTCATCATTTAGGAACCTTTGTTCCTTTTCATACTCCAATTTGTCTTCTAATCCCCTAACAGTTGCTCAAGTGAACATGGCCAAATGCATGGTCATTATGGTTTCCTCCAAAGGGGTGGTATCTTGTATTGTCCTTACCATCACTACCCCTTTCATCCCTTGAATTACATCCAATAATTTTGGATTCTGTGTATTTTTATGTTTGATCCATATGGCCTGGGTTTCAATCTCTGGGTTATACCCAGTTCCACTCACACCTTCATCGGAGTCAAATTCTACAACTAGCATTGGATCTTCCTGAGTCTGCACTTGATCAAGCAAAAACATTTTCTTTAATTCCAAGCCATGGAAAATGAGCATATTGTTCTTCAAAGCCATTTCTCTAGCCTTCTGGGGGCTAATGGCAATGTTGTCAACTCTTAATTCCTGGAAATTATGTGCTACCATTTCATTTTTCACTAATTCTTCAATTCCTGCTTTAGTTGATTCCATCCTCTCTTGAAATTTTTTTATCTTCATCTTCATCCAAAAATCCTTAAACTCAGGAGTCTTAATGAATTCACCATCTTCTATGAATCTTTTGGCTACAATTTCCCTTTCAGCTTCACGTACCTCTATACTTGTTTTTTCTACATCACTTATCCTTTCCTCATGTTTATGGGCACTGGTCTCAAGGATGGGTTGATCAACTTCAATATCACGTTTCAATGACTGCAGTACTATAGCCACTTCCTCAATATCGCCCACCTCTTCAGTATCCTCATAAGGTATTAACTGTTCAATGCTTCGTGTCTTCTATATTTTGGGATGTAACTGCTCCATGGGAGGCTTAGAGGTTTCACCTGGGGTATGCTTTGCAGTTGCACCACTATTATGTTCTTTGAGATATGTTTCATTCTTTTTGTACAATTCTTAAAATCTACCAATTATCAATTCTATCCTCTTGATGGGGTCCTTTTCCTCAACAAAGTATCCTAGGAAATCCTTGGACCTCCGCTTCGTCCTTTCTTCAACCTTCTTCATATATTCCCATTTTTCATTCTACTAAATACATCATTATAATTAATGCAGTTCCTTATGAAATCTTCAAAATCCACTTGGCGTGGCACTGTCATTTTGGTAAGAAGATTGTGCCTTATGTTGTTCATATGATTTTCAAGGTCAAAGGCTCTTTCTTTCCCAGATTTCAATGCATATCTTGGCTTCAAATAATACTATAACTCCTCTAGTGTGTCTGAGCCTACAGTCCAATCTTCACACTTGGTTTGGTTTGGCAGGAAAGTACCTTTCTTTTGCTTGTGCATTACATCTTTCTCCATCCACATCATTTTCCACATAAATTCAAGAAATGCTAATATGAGGGGCACAAATTTTGGTAGTATGTGTGGAGCAATAGGGCATCCATAAAATCTTATGATTGTAACTTTCATGAGGAAGAACCAATCTCCAAAATTGTGTGTATGACCCTGCTTTGGTCTTAAAGCCAAAGGTCTCACTAGTTGCAACATTTTGGTTAGAAATCTTGGTATTGCATACCCAAGAACTCAAAGGATTTTGTGTACAAAGTCTTCGTAGAATACAACAAAGCTTGAATTCTTGCACCGACTCTCCCAAATATAGCTCCATTTCTAGATAGGTGTGGGATTCCCTTGCTCATCTACTATAGACAAGTCCATTCTTTTAGTCCAATGGTCCCTATTCTGGTACAATATCAAATGGCAGTAGGGAATAGTGTCTAAATGTAATAAGTGCTCTATCCTCTATAACTTGGGAGAATTCATCATCTAATGCCTTCTCAAGGTATGAAGCAAAGTCATATTCAATATTAGTTTCAAGGTTTTGAATTCTCATGGCCATCATCATTAGGCCAATTGGAATTTTATCTTGAGCATCTATCCCCAACACTTGGAAAAGAGCTAAATATGTATTCACAAAGTAATACTAAAAATATGTCACATTAAATGGTTCAGTAGTGGTAGTAGAGATGGGGAATGTTTTGTTAACAATGCATCTTTTCATATATAGGGGTATGTCATCACTTATGTAAGTCTTTTTTAGCCTAGCATAATCATCCTCACTTTTTTGTAGGTTTATCTTGGTCAGAGCCTCCTTGTTTAAGCCAAAACACTCAATGATGGCTTTTCTAGTTGCTTCTACCAATACTGTGTCATTTGGAAACCTTAATATTTTGGTAGCTGAGTGATAGTGTTTGGTTAGTAGTCTGATAAATTCTACATCAACAAACACATTTGGGACAATCAACCATGCTATATCCAACATCCAAGTGTTTGAAACTGGAATCTTCTCATTTCTCTTACTATAAAAATACCAAAATAGGTCCCATCTAGATTTGGAAATGAGGGAATGCCTACAACTTTGTGTGGTCTCCATGAGAAAATTGTTATTACCCTCTTTAGTAGACCCTAGAAGTATATCTAATATGGACTGATGGAGTGGTCTCTTCTTTACTTTAGGTTCTTCATCTTTAATTTTAGGCTGACTTTCTTTTACTTATGATTGTTTTGTTTTAGGATGGAGTGCTTTCTTCTTTACTTTAGGTTCTTCATCTTTAATTTTAGGCCGACTTTCTTTTACTTCTGATCCTTTTCTTTTAGGAGGCATGTTTCAATTTTCTCTACTATGGCTTCAAATGACAAAACCTTGAAATATTTTTTATATGTTATAGAGCTCTTTCAGAGAGTTTTTGTGCACTTACCCGAGTATTTCATGCTTGCAGGACTTCTTGATTCCTTAGCTCCTTCCACACTAGTGCACTGCAATTGAGTGTGATATTAGGAAAAATCACTTATCTTTGGATGGTGCGGTATTCAGTCATATTAGTTTTGGAAACTCTTAATAATTTAATAGCATTTAATTTTGGTAATTGATGTGATTTTCTGCATGTATTGGTGTAAATTGTAATGATGCCACAATTACTCTACTACCACTATCTCTTATTATACACCTTGCGGTATGGCGGTGTTTTTCCCTTCCCTTCTACTGTTTACCACACTTCCACCTTGCTGAAGGCTTCTTGTTGTGGGGTTGTGATGTATACCGCTCTACCACATATGTTGCTCACCTTCCCGGTGGTATAGCGGTGTATGCTTTTGATCATTACTTGAAGAGTGTCAATGAGACAATCTTATTTGTCTTACCGATATCTTAATGTCTCATCAACATTAGATATTATGTTCCTCTGATGTTGGTTGTTGGTGTCGATGAGACAAGTTAATATCTCTTGTTGATATGCCATTATCTCATCAATATTTTCCTTCGGCGGTATTTCTTTATATATCGGTGTAACTTTTCCATGTTAGGGAGACTTGTGATTATCTCTACAGTATAGTGGTGTTTTTCCCTTCCCTTTTGTTGTTTACTGCACTACCACCTTGCTCAAGGCTTCTTGCTATGGGGTTGCAATGTATATCGCTCTACCGCATATGTTGCTCACCTTCTCGGTAGTATAGCAGTGTATGCTTTTAATCATTACTTGAAGAGTGCCGATGAGACAATCTTATTTGTCTTACCAATATCTTAATGTCTCATTGAGATTACTTCATTATATCCAAGAGTTGTGTTTCGTCGAGCACTTGTAGATATACCTTATCAATGTGACATAAGTGATTCTCTCCTTGATATGCCCGTATCTTTTTGACATTTCACTATTTTACATCGTTGATGAGACATATAAATAAGTCTCTTTGACATAGGAGTGTCTAAATTGGTGCTAAACTCAAAGATAAAGTCGGAGCTAAAAGTGGCACTAAACTCGAAGCTAAACTTAGAGCTAAAGGCGACACTCAAGGTGACACTACACTTGAAGCTAATATCAGCGTTAAAGGTGGCGTTACTTTAGGCATTGATTAGCACCTAAATTAGCATTGACTTGTACTGATAAGTGCAATAAACACCAAAAATTGTGCCATCCCAATAAATAGCGCTGATGTTTTAAAAAAATTGCCAAAAAATACATTAAAATAGTGGGTGGAAGCAAAAAATGGAGCAAATCACAAGGCTTTGTTGTAGTGTCTGAACTGCTAGAAATTTCATCGACCAAGACCTCCTTTTTATGCTTTTCCAATCCGTTAGATTTTAGACACTAGTTTTCTCAATCCTCATGTCAACACTTGTAGCAAGCACTATATCCCTTTGGGAGTCTCTATTAGCAGAGTCCATATCTTCGTTGTCCGTGTGCGGTTCCTCGACCTGGCAAGTGGTGTCCTTACCCTTTTTCGGATCTTGCTTGGTTTTGGTAGACACTTTGTTTTCTTTCTTTGCGGGTGTGTTTTTGAGTCACATAGCCTTGTAGTAGCTTTATATTGAGCCAAGCCCACACAACCTTTTTTTCTTTTTGGATGGGGGTTTAGATTTGGTATCCTTGAGGGGTTTACTAGTCGTGGGAGGATTCTTTCTTTTAGGGCCCATCGAAATAGCAGGTGAAGGTTTAGTAGGGGACTGGTATGAGGGCTTAGGGTCCTCTATCCTAATGGTCGAGATGGGATTTTATGGACAAAGAGCCAAGTGAAAGTGGTAAAGATAGAGAATGAGGCCCTGGTGCAGGGGTAAAGGGGGTGGTTTGTCAAGGTTTTTGGCTACAATTTCCATAGTTTCCCTAACAGAGCTTTCAAGCGATGTGAGTAAGAAGAAGGGAAAACTAATGAGCATCCTATGTTTGAGGTGGTTTAATAAAGGCTAATGATAAAAATAGAACAATTTAAACCTCCCCTCAAGAGTGATGTACTTCATTAAGACTAAATAAACTTGGTCCCATGGCTTTGACAACTTACTCTATTTAAACCCCACATATAGCTTGACCGACACTTCGTTTTCATGGAACAAGATTTGAATGCTCTACAAATCTTGAACCTTAGTATATTTTTTGAGATTTTGGCCCAAGCATGATAGCCCTGTGGCCTTAGCTATGACCTCGTCATTGATTTTGAAAGACATGCCACCAATAATAACCCTTCTATCATTCCATGAGCTCGCAAACTAAGCAGAGAGCTTTTCATCATGCCCTTGTAACTTTCCATTAAAGGAGTGATTCCTCCCTCCACACAAATATGTCAAACCAGGGGGTCCTGCTTGAATTCTTTGTAGGATCCTGGCTTGGTTCAAACCCTATCCCCTCCCATTTTCACACTGGGATAACAAAATTTCACCAAGGTAATCAAAGTGGGAAATTTTTCAAATTGCAAATGGGTAATGCACACAACCCATTTATCACCACCACCATAATAAAATTGAAAATCTTGCCTAATTAAGGCAATAAGATTTTTGCACATACCAATAGTCATTTCCAAGGTGTTTAGAGTTGCAAGGTTGTAGTAAATCTTGATTAGGTACAACAAGGCATAGCCAAAATGTTGAGAATATGTGTCTCAAACTCATTGGTAGAAACCTTGATACTGTCACCAAGCAACAAAGTTTCTTAAGTGTTTTGTTTATGCTTTTACCTCTATACTGCCAAGTGTTTGAGAGAGAGGAGCATTAGTGTGGTTTCTGCCATACCGTGGGAGCCTCTTAGCCCTTGAGTGGTAGTGTGGTGGATACCGCCATACCGAAGGTGTCTTTACATTGGGTTGCGGTGGTGCAGTTACCGCCATATCGTAGGAGCTCGCTAGATGTGTAGCGGTAGAGATTTTATCACCATACTGCTAGAGCCTCTCATCTATCGAGCAGTAGTGCGGTGGTTATCAGATGTGTAGTGGTAGTGCAGTGTAAACCACCATACCACAGATGCTTGTAAATAGTCTAGCAGTAGAGCGGTTACCGCCATACCTTAGAAGCCCTTGAATTTTCTAGAGGTAGCACAGTAAACTACCACCCCATGGGAACCTATTGACTGTGCAGTTGTAGTGCAGTGTAAAGTGAAGAGCACAAACTTGGTTTGCTGAGTTGTAAGCCGTCAAGTGGAGGAGTTTGCTGACTTGGAAGGAGGCTGTTTGAATTCCTGAGAAGTTCGAAAGTTTCTTTGTGGAGGAAGTTGAATGAATTGTTCATGGTTGTTGCTATATATTGTAACATCTATAACCGTGATGTGGTTTGGCATGTACAAAGAGAATTTGAGGTTTGAAGGTTCAGAGGTTAGAAAATTCTATGGTTGGATGATCGATTGATCTGTTAGTGAGTTTCATTGTATGTTGTAAAAAAGCATTGTAACTATGATATTATGTACGAGATTGATCAAAGAAATATTGCTACTGTAATAGTTACATCTGAAAGTAGAGTATGTAACTTGTATGTAATTTGATTACTATAATACAAGTGATTTTCTTTGGTGTGGTGAGTTTTTCTTCCATAAGGGTTTTCCCACATAAATCTGGTGTCAATTAAGTTTGAATTTATTTCTCTATTCTTTTATTTCCTTCATGTGCATCTTAATGGTATGTAATTGTAAAATTTAAATTCATATCTGCATTCTTCTCTAAGTTTTGACATTAGGAAAGTTTGTTTTGCATTCGTATTCTTTCCTTACAAGTGGTATCAGGGCCTAGCTAGTTGTGTTATCCTTGTGGGTAGGTTGATTTTTTGTGTCAATTTTGTTTTAATGGGAGTCTTGTAAAAGTCTGGTAATTTAAATTACAGATTAAGATGATAAGCACATCAGGAAGGATTGAAATTGAGAAATTCAATGGTAGCAATTTTGAGTTGTGGAAACTCAAAATGGAAGACCTGTTGGTGGATCGAGATCTTTGGCTTGCTGTGTTTGGAAGGAAACCTTCTGGCATGAAGCAAGAAGATTGGGACCTTGTAGACAGAAAAGAAAAAGGGTCGATAAGAGACTTTTTTTGGCAGACTCTGTTCTCCTGAACATTCATGAAGAGAAGATTGCATCTTCTTTGTGGAAGAAGATTGAAGATATTTATCAAGGCAATTCCTTGGTGAATAAGTTGTTCTTAAGGAAGAAGTTATACTCTTTGAAGATGGAGGAAGGGGCATCTGTAGCTAATCATCTGAATACATTTAACACGTTGATTGCTCAGTTAACATCTGTTAGCATACAAATTGATGATGAAGATCGTTGTATACTATTGTTATGATCTTTGCCAGATTCTGGGGATCACTTGGTGATGGCGATTGGGAGCACGACAACCACTTTCAAGATGGAAGATGTGGTTGCTTCTTTGTTGTCTGAAGAAATGAGAAGGAAATATTCTGAGATGGCGAAGGAGGCTCTTGTTTTTCAAGGCAGATCGAAAGAAAAAGGCAAGAAGAAGGACAAGAAGTCCAAATCGAAATCAGAAGGGAGATCAAAGTCTCCTGGTAAGAAGTCCAAGGTGAAGTGCTGGAATTGTGGGAAACCCAGTCATGTCCAAAAGGATTGCAAAGAGGAGAAAAAGAAGAAGAAGAACTCTTCCGACAATGATTCTTCTCAGAGCGATGCAGATGCCTTCATTGTAGCCTTGGAAACTTGGGCATCTGATGATGTCTGGCTGATTGATTCTCAAGCATCTTTCCACATGACATTTCATAGAGACTAGTTTACTTAGTATGAAAAATATGATGGTGGAAAGGTGTACTTGGAAAGTGATTCATCTTTGGAAATTGTTGGTCGTGGAAGAGTCAGAATTCAATTTCCTGATGGTAGAATTAAGGGAATTGATGGCATAATGCACATACCAGGTTTGGCTTAGAATTTACTTTTTGTAAGTAAGCTAAATGATGTTGGAGTGCAAGTCTCATTCTCTAGCAATGAATGTAAAAGGACTAGAGGCTCGATGGTGCTGGCTAGGGGTGCCCGTATAGGTACTCTGTATAAGTTGGACGCACTTGTTCAATGTAACAATGTCTCTGTAAAGTCATAGAAGGTTGTTCGTATAGAAGAGGAGACTGAAGTCCCTGTAGGGGCTAATTATTTGGAAGTTAAACTTCCTACAGAGAAGACTATGCTCTGACATCAAAGGCTAGGTCATATTGGTGAGAAAAGTTTAAAAGCCTTGAAAAATAAAAACCTGGTTGAGGGGCTTGATGATTGTTATCTGTAATTTGAATTTTGTGAACATTGTATATATGGAAAACATCATCGTGTTTCTTTTTATTCTAATCCTCATAAATCTTCTAGTGTTCTGGATTATATTCACTCTGATGTTTTTGGTCTAGTAAATGTTCCTTCGTTGTCAAATTCAAAATACTATGTATCATTCATTGATGATTATTCAAGAAGGGCATTTTTATATTTTCTAAAAAGTAAATCAGAAGTGTTCATTCGGTTTAAAGAGTTTAAGAACTTGGTTGAAAATCAGACTGGTAAGAAAATTAAATGCTTGAGGATAGATAACGGTGGTGAATTTTGTTCTGCAGAATTTGAAAGGTATTGCAAAGACCATGGAATTAAGAGGCATAAAACAACACCTTACACTCCGCAGCAAAATGGAGTTGTTGAAAGGTTGAATAGGACGTTGATGGAGAAGGAAAGAAGTATGTTGAGAAGTGCTGGTCTGGAGCAAAAGTTTTGGGTTGAGGTTGTGGCTACAACATGTTACTTGGTAAATCGATCTCCTTCTTTGGCACTTGTTGATAAAATGCCTATGGAAGCTTGGTTTGGTAAGAATCTGATGAGAGCGCAACCCGAGACTTAGAAAATAACCCACAAACAAGAGAATATTTTTATTATTCAGAAATTGGAGCTTCTTACATGCAGAGGATCTCAAATCCCCAAGTTCTACAACACATGCAAGTTACAGAAAGCTACAGAATCACCCTTTCGCAATATGCGAGCTTGTCCCCAAAAAGTTACCCAAAAATTAGAAACCCGCCCATAAAAGAGCTCCTCTTTAGTTTGGAGCCAAAACAACATTCCAATTTGAGTTTAGGTGGTTTGGGAAAAATTACAACTTGAAGTTCAAATTTCAAAAGAACATTTGCAATTGTATCTTCTAGAAAGTGCGCCAACTTCGGGGCCATAACTTTTGATCCAACGATTCCGAACCATTTGAACCATTGGAAAGGTCTCGAAGTCAAGAACGCGCTCAAAATCAGCTCCGACTTGATGAGGGCAACCAAGACTTAGAAAATAACCCACAAACAAGAGAATAATTTTATTATTCAGAAATGGAGCTTCTTACATGCAGAGGATCTCAAATCCCCAAGTTCTACAACACATGCAAGTTACAGAAAGCTACAGAATCACCCTTTCGCAATATGCGAGCTTGTCCCCAAAAAGTTACCCAAAAATTAGAAACCCGCCCATAAATAGAGCTCCTCTTTAGTTTGGAGCCAAAACAACATTCAAATTTGAGTTTAGGCGGTTTGGCGCCAAAAATTACAACTTGAAGTTCAAATTTCAAAAGAACATTTGCAATTGTATCTTCTAGAAAGTGCGCCAACTTCCGGGGCCATAACTTTTGATCCGGGACTCCGATTCGCGAACCGTTTGAACCGTTGGAAAGGTCTCAAGTAAAGAACGCGCTCAAAATTTTGCTACATGATTTTGGCAAGTTTCGGGGCTGATCTGGGAGCTCTAAGTGCCTCAAATCTAACTCGGAAGATTTTCAGGTGCAAATCTGGGAAACTAAAACTGCAATATCTTTCAACCCAGGAATAGAAAATAAAAACCGTAAATTGGGAATTTCATTATGATGAAAAGGGTATCCAAAAATGTAAAAACATCTAAAACCAAGAAACATGAAATTTAACTATTTTTGGGTGATGCAAGATTTCCCTTACACCATGGATGCTCCTCATCATAATCCCTCTTTGAGACATGTTCGTGTCTTTGGCTGTGAAGCATATGTTTATGTACCAGATGTGAAGAGATTTAAATTGGAGAACAAAGTTGTTAAATGTATCTTCATTGGCTACGAAATTGGTGTGAAAGGATACAAGCTTTGGAATCCTATGACTGAAAAGGTTGACATAAGCGTAATATTTCAAGAACTAAAACCTTCTTCAGTGGAACTGTAGTTAGAGATAAAAGAAAATAAAGAGGAAAATGATGTTGAAATACCTCTAACTCTTGAAAAAGAGGAACAACACATTGATAGTGTACCTAAAACTGAGGAGAGTTCGAGTAGGTCTAAGAGTTCTGAAGAAGAATCACAACCTCGGCCTTAGCCTGTGAGGAGGTCTCCATGTGAAAAGAAGCAACCTGATAGGTATTGATTCTCTATGTTGGATTCTAGTTGTTCCTATGCTTTGATTACTAATACTGATGAGTCTAGGACTGTAAAAGAGGCAGTTGAGATGACTGATTCAAATTCTTGGTTGGAAGCCATGAATGAAGAAATGGCATCGTTAAAGAAGAATGACACTTGGGATTTGGTTCCATTGCTTGAAGGTAGAAAGCCTATGGGCTATAAATGGATTTTTAAAAGGAAAATTGGTATGGATGGTAGTATTGAAAAGTACAAAGTGAGGTTGGTTGCAAAGGGTTATTCCCAGGTAGAGGGAATTGATTATGGGGAAATATTTTCTCCAATAGAAAAGCTTACATCTATTAGATTTATTTTGTCACTTGCAAAAGCTTATGACTTGGAGATTGAGAAGATGGATGTGAAGACAACATTTCTTCATGGTGATCTTGAAGAAGAAATCTATATGTCCTAGCCTGAGCACTTTGTAGTAAAAGGTAAAGAAAATCTGGTTTGCAAGTTAAATAAATCTTTTTATGGTTTAAAATAGTCACCTAGAATGTGGTACCAAAAATTTGATATGTTTGTTTTGTCACTGGGTTTTGTAAGATCAAAATTAGATCATTTTGTGTACTTCAAGACTGAAAATGATCGGGTTCTTATTATTGCACTCTATGTTGATGATATGTTGTTCATAGGCAATAGTAAGTTACTAATTTCTTATCTAAAATCTCAGTTGTCTTAACCAGGGATAGGAAGAATAGAAAACTTTGGCTTGGCAAAAGTAAGTATATTAACACTGTTCTAGAGAGATTTTGTATGACTGATTGCAAGCAACTAGTTGTTCCAGTTTTGTAGGGAACAAAGCTATCTGTTGAAGATTATCCAAAATCTCCTACTGAGATAGAGGACATGACCATAGTGCCTTATGCTAGTGCAGTTGGCAGTTTAATGTATGCAATGGTTTGTACAATTCTAGACATTTCCCAAGCAGTGGGAGTACTTAGTCAGTTTATGGCTAATCCTAGGACACATTGGGATGCTATGAAAAGAGTGTTTAGATATCTGAAGGGCACTTCAGAATATGCTTTGTGTTACCATGGTAATTTGATTGAATCACAGATGACTCTCAACATTCATGGGTATGTGGATTCTGATTGGGTAGGGGACATTGACAACAGAAGATCCACTAGTGGATATTGTTTCATGATGAATGGTGGTGGAGTTAGTTGGATGAGTAAGTGACAAGAAGTAGTCACTTTATCTACTACAGAGGTTGAGTACATGGCATAAACTCACGCCTGTAAGGAAGCCATTTGGCTTAAAATATTGTGTTTTGATATTGGTTTTGATGTAGGGCATATTATTATTCATTGTGATAATCAAAGTGCCATTTGTCTGAAAAAAAATCCTACTTTCCATGCCAGGACGAAATATATTGATGTGTAGTATCATTTTGTACGAGATATGGTGGAGGATGGAAAGGTCTATTTGGAAAAAGTGGATACTCTGAAGAATGTTGTTGATGCATTGACAAAGCTAGTGAACATAGACAAGTTCAAATGGTGTGCAAATTCGATGGGCCTTGGGGTCAAGAATATTCAATGACTTCAGGTATTGAAAAGGGTTCAATGAGTTCTTCCTAGAGTGGGAGATTGTTGAGAATATGTGTCTCAAACTCATTGGTAGAAACCCTAATATTGTCACCAAGCAACAAAGTTTCTTAAGTGTTATGTTTATGCTTTTACCGCTATATTGCCAGGTGTTTGAGAGAGAGGAGCGGTAGTGTGGTTATCGCAATATCGTAGGAGCCTCTAAGTCGTTGAGCAGTGGATACCGCCATACCACGGGTGTCTTTACATTGGGTTGTGGTGGTGTGGTTACCGCCATACTGCAGAAGCTCGTTGGATGTGTAGTGGTAAAGCAGTTATCGCCATACCGCAGGAGCCTCTCATCTATCAAGTGATCGTGCGGTGGTTACTGCCATACCACAGGAGTTCATCGGATGTGTAGTGGTAGTGCGTAAACCACCATACCACAGATGCTTGTAAATAGTCTAGCAGTAGAGCGATTACCGCCATACCTCGGAAGCCCTTGACTTGTCTAGAGGTAGCATGATAAACTGCCACGCCACATGAACCTGTTGATTGTGTAGCAGTAGTGCGGTGTAAGGTGAAGAGTACATACTTGTTGGTTTGATGAGTTGTAAGCCATCAAGTGGAGGAGTTTTCTGACTTAGAAGGAGGCCATTTGAATTCTTGAGAAGTTTGACAGTTGCTCTATGGAGGAAGTTGAATGAATTGTTCATGGTTGTTGCTATATATTGTAATGTCTGTAACCGTGATGTGGTTCAACATGTACAAAGATAATTCAAGGTTCGAAGGTTCAGAGGTTAGAAAATTATATGGTTGGATGATTGATTGATTTGTTAGTGAGTTTCATTGTATGCTGTAAGAAAGCATTGTAACTATGATATTTTGTACGAGATTGATCAGGGAAATATTGCTATTGTAATATTGACATCTAAAAGGAGAGTATGTAACTTGTATGCAATTTGATTACTATAATACAAGTGATTTTCTTTGGTGTGGTGGGTTTTTCTCTCGTAAGGGTTTTCCCATGTAAATTTGGTGTCAATTGTGTTTGAGTTTATTTCTCTATTCTATTATTTCCTTCATGTGCATCTTAATGGTACTATGTAATTATAAAATTTAAAGTCATATTTGCATTCTTCTTTGAGTTTTGACATTAGGAAAGTTTGTTCTACATCCGTATTCTTTCCTTACACAAAAGTCATTATTACATTTAGCAGATCATTATTAGCAGGTCTGATGGTGATTTTGGCCTCACACAGGTTCCTAAAAATGTGGTTCAAAACATGGCCTTTGTACTTGTGACAAGACAACTCATAAAGCTCATGAAAAGACCTTCCAATCACTGCTAACACCCCTAACTACAACCCAATTTTACTCCCACACCCATCCACATCATCATATTCCACATCATTATGAGACCCAAGGTGTAATACTGAGTGTGCCCTTCCATGATAGAAATGTTAGATCTCATCATTAATAGTAGTGTTTTTTTGTTCCCCAAGGATAATCCCTTGGATGTTCATGGGGAGAGCTCCCATACTTCTCCAACATTTAGATAGAACCTAGGAAGAGCCCAAATTGGCCAAAGAGTCAGCTACCTTGTTCCCTTCATGAAAAATGTGGGTCAGTTTCCTTCTCTCAAGTTTAGTGAGTAAGAATTTTGTATCCAATAATATGTCTCTCATACTTCACCCTTGGTAGTGATTGTCATTGATGGAGTCAATGACAACCATGAAGTCTCCTTTGATGTGTAGGTATTTTATGCCAAGATTGACAACTTTAACTCCCTTTAGTAGCATAGTTGCCTCAGCTATCATAGAGGTTTGTATCCTGATGCCACTAGCATACCAAACCACCTAATTTCACTTTGGATCTCTAATAATGCCACCAATGCTATCCAACCAAGGGTTACTTTTCACCGTACCATCAAAGTTAAGTTTGTGCTAGCCATTATTAGGGGGTTTCAAGACGATATTAAGCCTAGCTAGAGATTTTGAGTTGTCAAAGGAGTTGAGCTCCAAGTTCTTATTCCAAGATTTGGCCATATTGATATCCCACACTGAGGGGGTCTGTCCACCATTTTCCAGACATAAAGAAAAATTCTCAGTAATAAGTTTGAGGCCAATACTAAAAACTTGTTTTGGATTTTTTTCCACATTTCTTAAGTCTGATTATTTGTTTCTTTCCATAGACACCAACATAAAATGGGGGGAACCTGTCGCCAGATTTCCCTAGGAAGAGGATGATGATAGGGACTGTTCCAATTCTTAATAAAAATCTTGAGGTCACCATTCATAGTCCAATGAATATCCAATCTTGAATTTGGTTGATTTGAAGCTTGATTTGCTCCAATTGGTGGTCAATTCCCTTATTGATTAATAAAGATAATAATTTAGAGAGCAACAAAGCAATATGAATAATTCAAAATGGAGAGCGAGAAGAGCGGTGGAAGTGGGGGTTTAAATTATTTAGAGGGGGAGGGAGTTGACCAATCCGATCCAGATGATGCTGACATAGATGGCTGGCTATTGTATTTCAACTGCTTTGGTAGGCGGTTGGGCTCTCTTTGTTGCTGGGTTGCGGCTGGTTGCATGGATGGTTTTCTTCCCTGCATTTTGTTGGCTTCTTCTGCTACTTTTGGGTTGCAAGATAGCCTTGTTGGTGTGTGATTTGGGCCCCTTGAGTGGGTTTTTTCAGTGGGTTGGTCTATCTTTAGCCTTGACCGATGTGTTGGGGTGGATAGTGTGCTTCTTTTTTTTGCCTCCCCCCTGACTCTTCTCTACTTTGTTTCCCTTTGCCCCCTGGGCTCTCCTTGTTTCTTGGTGCGACTGGATAGCTTTTGGGTTTTGGATGCTTTTTCTTTGGAAAACCTTTGCATTTTCTATGTTGTTGGTTTACAACTGGTTGCTTGGGTGGGGTTGTTGTTTGGCTTCCTCACGTTTTGTTGACCTCTCATGTTCTGCGGGTTTACCTTGTTGGTGGGTTCTTTGGGCCACTTGCGAGGGTTTGGTCAGTGGAATGGTCTATCTTTAGCTTTGATTGGTGTGTTGGGGTGGATGGTGTGCTTATTGTTTTGGCCTTTTCACTGATTTGTCTCAACATTGTTCCCATTTTCCCCCCTGGGCTCTCTTTGCTTCATGACACTGATGGTAGGCTATGGGGTTTCTACGTTGGCTGTTGGGTTCTCTCTGATGCTAGGTGGTGGCTAGTGGCACTGGTGCTGATGGCTTGCTTCCTCACATTTTGCTGACTGCTTGGGATATTTTTGGCTACATGAATTCCTTGTGGAAGGTTTGGTTCCCTCACGTTTTGTGGGTTGTTTGCTACACATTTGGGCTTAGTTTGGCTGAGCTCCTGCTTTTATTTTTGCTCATAGATCAAAAGTTTCTTTTGTTGGATAGGTTGTTGGCGATGTGGTGGTGTGAGGAGGGTTTATTCTTTCTGAAGAAGTCCTATTTTTTTCTTGGCTTGGTGGTGTTGGACATTGTTGTCCAGATTGGTGCTTGTTTGTTGTTGGCTGGGACATGCTTATTGGTTTTTTCTTGGTCCCAGTTATGTGAGTTCGATGTGGAGGTTTTTGTTGCTGCCTTCATGTATTGGATGTTGTTCACATCTCTTTTCATGCTCCACCTTTTATTCCATTTGTAGGTTTGACCAAAGGATGGTACAACTATTGGTTCTACTATTGTGTTGGCTTTCTCCTCATATCCTATGGAGGTGGATTCATCTCCTATTGAGGTGGAGTTGGGAGGTGAAGGTTTCTTGTTTCCTCAATGGCTAATCCTTTTGAGGTGGATGCTTCTCCTATGGAGGTGGAGGTTGAGGGTGATGGAGTTTTTAGGTGACAATGGAATAGTTTCCTGTGACATCCTCTCTAGTAGAGGAGATCTCTCTCCTATTAAGGTAGGGTTTGAGTTGGTTTCCTTGTTTGAAAGGTGGTCTTTGTACGCTTTTTGGCCTTATTTCTCCTTTATTAAGGTGGGGAGTAGAGTTGGTTTGGTGGTTTTGGTAGGGAGCTCTTATTGTCCCCTCTATTTTGGCTTAGTGTTGTTTTCATTGAGTGGATGTTATGCTACAGTCTGGGTGGTATAGGCTGACAGTTTCCTAGCTGATTCAAGTGGTTCTCATTTCCTTATAGGGTTTTAAGTCCCTCTCTTTTCTTAGGTTGAAGGTCCTAGTCAAAATCTTGATGTAAAGGGTTCAAGGTCCCTTCAAAAATTTTGTGCAGCTTGTGTTGTGCTATTTTTTCTCTGTTTGGTGTTGTTGTTGTTGGGCTACTGATGGTTTGCGATTTATTTTTTAGTAGCATGGGGTGATCCCACAATACTGGTTTACAATTTTTGGCCAAACTGGATATTGGACTGAATTTTTTTAACTAAATCTTCACTTTTAGGCACCTATAGCGGCTAAACCATGAGGAATTTGAAGATGATTCAAAATAGTGATTTGTGACATTTTGTCTGTAGATTCTAAATAATTTTTTTCAAAATTTTTGAAATAAGATTGCACTTCTTTTTCCATCTCCTTTGAAAACTAGTTTTTAACAGTAAACACCATTTTAAAGAGTGACGTTACTAGCTAACACAACTTTTTTTCTATGAAGGATAAAATTCTATTTTTTTCAAATTTAGATTCCTAACTATGATATCTAGTGCATGGAATTGGTTTCATAACATTTCATTGAATATTTTTTTCTTAAGTTTCAAAGTCAAACCAGTTATAATTTAGACATGATTTACTGGCTAAAACATAATTTTTTTTGTATGTATCGAAATTCAATTTTATTTTATTTGTTGGATCAAGGACGTCAATATATAGTGCATAGATATTTTTTAGATTTTTTTGGATAATATGCTATTTTTCCACATGTGAAGAATATAGATCTTGATTTTCGGGGAAAAACCTACATTCACAAGAAATAAAAAATAAATATATAATAATCAAATTAAATTTATTTAAAATTATACTTTTTGGGAAGCTTATAATAAGGACTACATACTTACAAAAAATAAATTGTAAATGAATTCATTTGATCCCTCAAAAGGTAAATCAAAAGTGGTTTTTTATCAGCATTTTGATAGGTGTAAAGGAGACTTCGTTATAGATATGGTTTAAAACTAGCGGGGTTCTATCCAAGGGGGTTTGATCTAAGGTGGTTTGATCAAACCCTCTTTAATTGGAATCCTTTAATTGGAACTTTTCAAGGCTTAAATCATTATATTTTTTAAAAATATGTGATTTCAACAAAAAATAGGATCTCCTAGAAAGTGTAAACCACTATTGTGGGATCACCCCATGCTTTGTTCATATTGGGTTTTAGGTCCCTCCAAAACCTATTTGTAATGGGTTTCAGGGCCCCATCAAAACTTGTTTTCCCCTAATAAAAAACAAAACAATATGAAAGAAAATGATATAGTAAATCCTTGAAATTCCAGTTTTTACATGGAGGTAAGAATTAAAAAATATAACTAAGCATTTGATTCTCCATAAGTGTAAAAGGATAACATGTCCAATCAAGTCTACAATCACATTATTCTTCAAATCTATTCCATATATAACATCTTTCCAATTTAGATGATGATCAAATAAAGTAGGCAAATCCCTAAAAATATTAGACTAATATTTTTTAGCAAACATGTAGCTCAATTTTTTTTCATAGTTTCATTTACATAACAAAAATAAAGTTTAATTGGTTAAATAAAAATGCATTTTAATTCTCTCACCAATAGGCAATTTGCAAAGTAATATTTTCCTAGTAAGCATTTGAACATCTAAATCAATTTTGGACTTCCAAATTTGTGCACTTAGCTTGATCCAATAATTCTGACTAAATTTACACTTCATTTAATTATTAAGATAGGGAATTAGGGAAATTTTGGGAAGAAGAAGAAAATTTATTTTAAGAGTTCAAGAATGAGAAACTATAGAAAGATAGCCAATTCCAATATTTAAATAAACTACAAGGAATTAGAGTGCATAATGGTATTGTTATATTAGGAGAGGGGAATGGGATTGTATTAAGTCAAGAAATTGATCTTCTAGATGTTATTCAAACCAAATATTCTTTGATGACTAACCAAGAAGATCATTGAAAGGACAAAAAGTCTCATATAATTTGCACCAATCCCTTTGATGGGAGACTTTGCTAAACTTATATTTCTTTGAAAATTTGATGAGTAAAAATTCTTAAATAAAAGCGTCATATACTTTTATACAATGTGAGTCAACCCACATATCATTTGAGCTAATCAATTAAGGGAGGGTACATTAGTCTTGGACAACACAATGACAACACAATATAATTCTAAATAACTTAAAATGGTTGAAGAAAACTTAATAATTAATTTAAGAGATTGTTTAAAAATGGTTCAATAGTGATTCAAGATCAATGACAACCATAAAAACTAAAATGATATATATTGAAAAACTCATTGATCTTTAATATATAAATTTTACAACTTGTAAAAGTGATATTCCATGTAGAAGACAAGTTGGACTTAAGGTAGGAATAAACGACGTTTCCACATATGAACTCCATAAGTATCTCATGGAAATAAACTCTAACTGGAGGAGAAGTCATAGAGAAGTAAATTTGAGAATATACATGTCCTGTAATTTTTATTCAAAATTATCATAAGCATTTCTTTGATGAATTTCTATATTATATTTAATAAAAAAGATTTATTTTAGGTAAGTATAAGGAATAGTTTCTCATGTTAGTGGTTGGAATTTCCTTCCTTTGAGTAGATGATCAAATTATTTAATCTATAGTTGGTTTATTGATATCACTTTGTGTGTTTACCAAGTGTAAGGTTAAAAATCACCCACTTTGCAACCTCCGCCTTATATGACCACTCATGTAGTGTTATTATAGGGTCATTTATCTTGGTCTCAAGCTTTTCTTGATCACTAATTTCTAATGATCCCTAGCCTTATAACCTTTTATATATTCTAAAAGTGTCCAAATGCTAGGGCCCTTCATCTAGATATTTTTCTAATTTATTCTCTTCCAAGTCCTAAAAACCTTAATTCTTAGTATCCCTAATTTTACCTCAAATGGTCATTTAAAACTCCCTCTTAATATATGAGTCAAATATCTCTCATTTGGTATAACAATATTCTATCTCATTTACTACATATAATTCTCACTAAGGTTTCTCTCTCCAACTCTTCCAAACTTATTAGGGGGTTTCAAGACCATATTATAGCCTAGCTAGATACTTTGATCAACCCCTATTTTTAGATTTACCACTCACCCTTCTTCTAAATCAGCCGAAAGTCACCATCTTCTTACTTGTTTGCATACACTTGCACTCACCACTTTGTTTTAGTAAACCCCTTAATATTTTACAATGCCACATTCTTTGTACACACCAATATACACCCTTCACCTAGGTTTTGCATGTACTCCATATATTTACATATTTTGACTATTTTTTTTTTAAATACCATTATAGGGGGCTAACCAAGGTAACTTCCCATGTAGTCACACCCATTTTTCTTGTGTCCACTATATATCCTAATATTATAAAAGATTGGAAATAGTTGTGAGACTTTCAAGGAATTTTTGGGACATACAAAGATGAAACATTGTTGGGAGTTTTTTGGACTATTGGATGATAGAGGTCCTCATGCTTTATTATAAAGTGTTTATTTAAGTTTTCATTCTTTTTTTTATCTTTACAAGTACCCCAATCTAATACTTTGGTCATATAGTTTTCATTTTAGGGTTCTAGCACCCAAGCTTGACACATTTGTCTACATTAGTTCTCACTTTTGGTACTCCCACCTTGCTTATAAGTCTATAGAGGTTCCTATCACCCATTGTTAGTACTAATTATTGCATCAATGACTAGACCTAGCCAAGTTGTCTACATGAGTGTAAGTGGAGGTAACTTATCTTAGGTAGCTCATTTAATTGCAATTTTTTGGATTTATTTCTCTAATGATATATTTTCAACCTCTAATGTACTAGAGATACATATTGTATTTTCCTCCTCTTTTAATTTAAAATTTTTGTTATCTTATTTCTATACTAGATTATTTTTAACTTATGATATGAAAGTAATTTAATTCATTTAATATTATTTATTATTCATATTTATAAGTATAATAGACTAGTATATAGGAAGAATCAAACCTTTAAGAAAAACATGCATGAAAAAATAAAAAATAAATAGAAGAGTTCATTTTAGAATCTTTTATTTATAAGAATTATATCTAATTACAGATTAAATTAATCTACTTCATTTTCTAATGTAAATATATACTATGTTTTATTAGATTAGCAGGGAAAAGGGTCATGATCCCAAAGTTCCAAAACAACAACTCAAACAAGAAAAACCAAATAAAAGGAATGTAGGTCATCAAGAGAGCAACAAGGCACACAACCCTACCATAAACAACACAACAAAAAACTAGAAAACTACCAAAACAAGAAATAACACCACCAACATCGAAAGGAAGCAACACCCATGAGCCAAAAACAACTATTTGATCAGGTTTTGGTTCTCCAACAGAACATCAAATGACTCCTCTCAATCCTCTTTGAATTGGATTGTTTTCCCATTCTTGTTATTGGCTTTAACTAGTTGAGGGTGTTTGTCTTTTCCCCATTTCTTACTGTTAATTATATTTAACATATACAATATAATAGGGATTAGTGAATTTAGGGATACACTATATTTGAATTATTGGATAACTTAATGATTTGTATTGACATGATTGAATAATTTAATGTAATTAAAAAAAAAATTGTAATCTAAAGAATCATATATGTGCATTTCATGAGGTAGTAGGTGAAATTTTAATCGAGTGGAGAAAAGGTGACAAGTAGGTATTTTTTAGAAACCCTTTAATTTTCAATTGGAACACAATCAAATCCAGAAGAAAAAATTACTAACCTTTAATTTTTGTTATCATTTTTGAAAAAAATTGTAGACATTATTGTAGATTTTCTCACAAATGCAAATTAAATCAATAGAAAGGGATGTGGGAGTGAATAAGGAGATCTCAGAAAAAAAATCTTACTAAAGAAATGATGAAGGATAACAAAAACATGCACAAGTTGTTGAAAAATGATATTTGATGATATGGGGAATGGTCACATTGGTAAAATGAAGGAAAAGTTTATACTACATGTTAACATATAGTGGAAATATTAAGGAAGGAGAAATGTATAGAACTATGAAGGATAAATTTAGATCAAATGAACAAAGTGAAGAATGAGATAAAATATTGGAATTCTAATTGCCTAATGACATAATAGATGCTATAGTTGAATGTCAAAATTGTACTATTATTTGTTTGAAGAGGGTTTCCTACATAACTTAAATTTTATAAATGGGTTAAAATAAAATAAGAAAATAAGGGTTGGGATATTGAAATTAAAATAGGACCACATAAATGTTATATATCTTGTATGTTTAAATATACTAATCATGGTCAAGTTATATTGTAATACAACACATTGGTTATTTATAAACAAATGTGTTATCTTCAAATTTTGAATTTTGAATTTCATCCTAAAGGTAAATCTTGTTCATGTTATCTCACGTGGATTGAGCTTCCTTATTTTAAATGCGCACAAACCATCCTTTCTTAAGAGACCTTGTAGCTCACTTTGGTAGAGTGATTTAGTGCAAGCATAATTTTGACAAGTTTTCTAGCCGAAAAGTCCATCCTAAGGTTTGTACATAAGTGGACCTAAATTGGCCATTGCTACAGAGCATTAACTGATAGCTCTCATTTGAAATGGAATAGCCAATATTCTATTTAAATACACCCAACAAGGATATTTGATTTATGATTGTGCTATTTGGAAGGATAGGTACATTGACCCTCTTCATCATCTCCTCTTGTAATTGAGTTTGATCATCCTCTTCCTCAATTTTCTTGTCTAGCTAAGGCATACTCTAATTCTAGATACATTAATTATTCACCCTCTTCTCTTTCCCCTAGTAATTGTATCATCTTACCTGCCAAATACTCTCTCTCTTCTTACAAAGATGTTACAATGATCAATAGCTAGAGACTAATTGGAAAATAAATGAACCCACTAGGCCTTCTTGTCATTCTCCTCAAGGCTCCCCTTATCCCCAAAAATATCCTTCACCTTCACCACCATTTTTGAAATATCCCATTTGGATTTTCTCTTCTCCTTCCTCCAATGCATGCCAAGTATTAAGGTTTCCTTCTATTACTACTAGAGAGAATCAAAGAGTAATGAACAAACTAAACATTTTTTATTTGATCAATTTGGAGTGTTTCCTATGGATGTTGAGAGTATTCCCTCTTTATCAAAATGAATTACAATATATTATTTTAAATTTTTAGAGGTATATCTATCCCTCATAGAAACTATTGAGTTAGAGAGGTCATTGGAAAGTGGAAACTTGATATTTTATTTCTTCAAGAAGTAAAATTATGTGATGTTTGTCTTGATGTGACACTTTACCTTTTATATAAGGAATATATGTTCTTTAACACAAATAGAAGAGGAGTTTTTTTCATTGGGATGAGTTCTTGGTTTTCTAAA
>VDFB02256402.1:0-188225 GCA_007258455.2 Sequoia sempervirens | reverse complement strand
ATAGGATGTTGGTGTGCCCAACTAATTTTCTAAGGATAGGATGATAGGATGTTTATGCACCCAACTCCATTGCTGTTATGTTAGTTGGAAAAGAAGAACAATTTAGTGACAAAAAATTCACACTCCCTCATTGTGAGGATCCATCAAAACTAGCTTAGTTCTTAGAATCTCAAACTTTTGTTTTGACAAGGGTTTTTTTAAAATGTTTGCAACATACTCATCTGATGATACATATTGAAGAACTACTTCTCCCTTCTAAACAGTCTTTGAGGAAATCATAACAAATATGCATATGCTTAGAGCAATCATAAAATAATGGAATTTTAGAGAGCTTCATACAATTTTGATTGTCACAGTATTCTATAGTTGGCTATAATATTTAGTCAATAATTTCTATTATCAACTTGTGAAGCCAATAGCCTCACAACTAGTAGTAAAAACGGCTATATACTCTGCTTCAGCTGAACTTGATGCTACTACTGCCTATTTCTTGCTAAACTAGGATATCATACCTAACCCCAAGTTGAAACAAAACCTTGAAGTGCTCTTCCTAGTGTTAATGTTTTTGAGTAGTTGCGGGAGGTATTTCCCAAAAAGAATCAATTCATAAGGCTAGTCGGCCTAATTATTTTAAACAAAATATTGAATTTCCTAGGTCGGCTCAAGAGGAGAGCAACACCTAGATGTGTATATATTGGAGAGAGATTCTCCTCATTCATCATTTCAATTCAACACAATTCGATTTTCTGATCTGCAGAAGCAAGTTCGCATTCAAGAAGGAGATTCGCTTATTCTTTGTTGCTCAGAATTTCACACTACCTACAGTGCTGGATTATTTTGTTATATTTTGCCTTTCTAGGCCTGATTCTGGAGTGCTATTTCTGCACTATTGTATCTGATCTATAAAGTATTAAATTGCTGCTGGGTTTTTCCCTTGAGTAGAAGGGTTTTCCCAGGATAAATTGCTGTGTCTTCTGTTCTGTGTTGTGTTTTTCTGCTTATTGTGCATATCTGATCTGAAAATTAACACCTAGCACTAGAATCATTTGCCTAGTCTAAATTCACAAAGCCATGCAATATTAACTCTTTTTCTTCAACCTACTTTAACCCAGAATATAGTGTGCCCTTCTAATAATGGAGAACATGTTTTTTAACAGTCTAGTGAACTTGCCTCAGCTCAACCATAAACTAACTCAATTTATTTTTTGCAAAGCAAATATTAGGTTCAGTAATTAGTTTCACCAAGTACATGAGATAACCTATCAACCGTCTTTATACAAAAGGATCCATCAATTTTGATTTTAAATCTGCATTCAATGTTACATTTGGAACCATTGGAGTAGCATGGGGCTTACAATCCAACATTTGCATTCTTTGTAGAATCTCCATTGTGTACTTCCCTTGACATAGAAAGATTTCTCTTGTATGGTGCCGTACATCAAGACCCAACAAATAGTGCATAAGGCTGATATGCTTCATATCAAATCTAGATGCCAACTTCCTCTTGCAATATCTTATGAGCTTCTCACTAATAAGAATAAATAGGACTAAAACTAACAAATAAGATTTATTAAATAGATAAATCAGATTAGGATCTCTAGCAGTTTTTGTGAAGCCTAACTTAAACAAGTACTCATCAATCTTGTGTACCAAGCACAAGGTGCTTGTTTCAGCCTATACGGGGCCTTCTTCAATCTGCATACATGGGTATCTAATCCATGCACCTCAAACCCTCTAGGTTGATTTATATACACTTACTCCCCTCAATATTGCTACATATAAAAGTTGTCTTTACATTCATTTGATATAAAGAGCAACCACAATAAGATGCAAGAGACATAATTACCCTAATAGAAGTGTATCTTGCAATTGGAGCAAAAGTCTCACAATAGTCAACTCCCTCTTTTTAAGAGAACCCTTGTGCAATAAATCTATCCTTGAATTTTTCTTTACTCCCGTTTACTACATGCTTCGCTTTGTACAACCTCTTGGAATCAATCACTTTCCATCTGGTCATGGCACAATGTCCCAAACATCATTCAATATAATGAAGCTATACTCCTTTACATGGCATCTTGCCACACTTGCTTTGAATTTTCCTCTTGAAAGTTAGAAGGCTCTACATCAATGATGAAAGACATCAAAGTAACATAACTCGGAAACTCCTTAGGTGGATGAATTGCTTAAAAGAAATTTTCAATGCTCCTATTTGTTCTTGACATCTTGTGCCTCTTGTAATGTTTGAATAAGCATCCTCACCAAATTTCACATTTTGGCTCACTAATATCTTTGATTATATCTGTAAGCTTTGGAAGATTCGTTGTACCTCACAAAGACTTCCTTCAAGATGGAGGGTTGAAACTTAGTCCTCTTCTCCTAAACTAATAAATGTAAATAGGATTCTTGAACACCCCAAAAATGAGAAACATTAGGTTTTTCTTTTGTGAAAGCTTCCTTTGGGGTCTTGTTTTTCAATACCTTGTGAGGACACTTGTTTAATATGTACACAACACAATTGCAGATCTTTGCCCAAAGGTTGTCCAAAGGACAGATTGCCCACAATAAGAGGTTGAAAATGATATAAAATGCTGTTTGCTGCCCTCCAATATGATTTCCCTTTCAAAATGATTCAAATCACCTCCCAAAATGGCCAATAATGCTTTCAATTCTACCCATTCGTAATAAAATACTAATTTTCCTCTCTAGGAAAGGTATGATAGCATCAAATCATGCAAATAATGTCTTCAAACAATAACAAACCTTGAAATCTACCAATAGATAAATATAATGACCTCCCAAAGTGTGATTCTCAAGGAGGATGATGGAAAAATCTACTCCAAAATAGTGATTATGATTTTCTTGCAAATATCCTTTTGCCAAAACCTATCAATGCGCGCAAATCTCCAAATCAGCACACCATGCAACCTTCGCGTGGAATTGCCAATGATGGAAAATGAGGGTTTTCATCCTCAAAGATTTTTGAAATCAACCAAGGGTTTTAATCCTTGGACAAGTATAATGAATGCAATGTTCAATCCAAAAATTGAATGAAATGCCAAAGCGAATGCTAGGTCTAAAATGAGGCTAGGCGCCCTCCTTTTATACTTTTCCAAATTGGGCCCTTGATTAATAATTTCTCTTCAAAGTATTTAATTTTTTTATTTTTATTTTTTATAAGTGTTTAAAAACACTTTTAATTAAATAAAATAATATTATAATGTTGTACCCAAACCAAATTTTTTGCTTCATCAAGGCATTTTGCTTAAAGTAGTCTAAACCTTGCTAAAATGATGTAAAATACAGTTTTTTGGGCAATATCAAGCATGGAGTTTTATCAGTATTTTGTCAGTCAAAGGCAGTTCTATTGATCAGAACCTACATCGGAGGCTCAGAATGGAACATTTCACGATGAAGAAGCATTTCACGACAACAACTATGCTTTCGCATGATCATTTCAGTGGTCAAGACGGAGTTTTTAGTGATTAAATTATGAAGATTTCTCAGAGAAAAGAAAGAAAGCGCAACTGTAGCCCAGGGGCGCCCTTCTTTTTGAAGGTCAAGATCTTGTTGAAAATACTCATAAATACAGTCAAACTCTTCAGAATTGGTCTGGCTATCCGATGAGCTATCCAGCGAAGCTTTCCGAGACCCACAGCTCCGGCAACCGGCGATAGAAGTTGAAATTCCCAAAGTTTCACATATGAGGAATTTGTCCTTTTTCAGGGAAAAGCGCGCCTGTAGCTTGAGGGTGCCCTTCTTAAAGGGGGGGTAGATCTTGGTATTTCTGGAAGCTCATGCAGTCAATCTCTTCACGACTAGTCTGCTCGTCCAACAAACTATCAAACGCAGTCATCCGAGTCCCAAAGCTCCGGCAGCCGACATCTGAAGATGAGCTTATAATGGAGTTTTCACGTTCCAGAGCTTCTTCATTGCATTTCCAGCGCAACTATAGCTCAGGGGCGCTGGTTAAAATGACCCTTAAGATGGCCAAATTTGCAGACGAAGTCTTCCTGACATCAGTACTACTCTAGTCCAGCTTCGCATTGCATCATCTTGCTTGTTGATTCGACGTTCCAGGTGATCGTGGCAGAGGTTCTACCAAGCATGTAATTTCACGGGTGGACCAACATAAAATTTGCATTGTATTTCTACAGTCCAAAGGGGCCTAGCCTTTAGGCCTGTCAGATGAGGTCATTCGCGTTCGAAGTCTTCACGACACTTGAGCGTAATTACTTTATCTATTCAACGAGCCTAGCCGTCGGCCTTCGGGATTTGGCAAACGTTCGTACGTGCGAGGTCTTTGGCGAAATGCTGAAAAGTGAAGACTTCCAGAAAATGGCTAAGTATGGAGCAGATATTTTAAATAAAATACGCACTGGCATTTTTGAGGTCTTAGAAGCAGTTTTCTTGCTTCATCACTTCTAGAGACGTCTCTTGTAGATCCTTCTGGCTGTCCGTTAAAACAAACGTGGCTCGAATCGGATCATCCCAGCTCCAGATATCAGAGGTCAAAGTAGGACATTTGGTTGAGAGTTCAACTTCCGTCAAAATGGTGCCAGTGCAACTGAATGCCAGGGGTGCTTTTACTTTTGAGGCCCTGAATGCATTTTTCAGATGCCTTGTGTATATTCGTTGGATGCAGAATGTCTCCAGTCATGCAGTGAGCTTGGTTGCCTGTCAGTAGGGTTCACCGTTCGCCGTCAGCAGCCGTTTGAAGTATCAGATGGCAGTTTAGGAAAATGGTTAAGTCTGGAACCTGTAAATGAATTTAATCAAGGGCGCCTAATTTTTCAGGGTGTTAAATGATGGATTTTGCAGTAGTAACTCCCAGCAGACATTTCTTCTTTGCTTAGCAGGCTTCGCATTCAATTCATCAGCTCGGTCTCAGCATCATTCGGTCACCCCGGAAATCAGTGGCAAAGATGGCCAGTCATAACTTTGTCGTCAGGTATAAAATAGGAAGTTAATAAAAAGTTCAATATCTTGAGCAAATGGACGCCTATGAGCTCAGATGATGACTTTTTGGAATCGGTGAAGTCTAACGGTGAATCCTAAAGCTTCATTCGAATTGTCAACTGAAGTTAAATAATATTTAATATTTATTTTGCATATTTTGGCATTAAAATGGCGAATCTCTAAAATTGATGCCTTTGCAAATTGCATGATGAATATTAATTTATTATTATTTATTTCCGGACTCAGTGTCAGTATCAGTGTAACTGAAAGGGGTCCAATCAGAAGCCTTCTATTTTTAGCTGAGGTTTTAAATCGTGCAGTCAACAAGTTGGTGCGAATTTTCTCTTATTTAAACATGGCACCTTCATTTATTTTTCACCAAGCTTCAAGAGAAATTCGTATTTTTCAAGAGAAATCCATATTTTCAAACAAAATTCGTTTTTCTTCAAGGCAAAGGCGTGTTTTTCAAGAAAAATTCATATTTCTTCAAAGCAAAGACGTATCTTCAAGACAAATTCGTAATTCTCAAGTAAAGGCGAATTTTAGCAATCAAAGGTGAATTCATCATCAGTTCACAAAGGCGATTTCATCAAACACTTCTTTTTGCAGGTTAAAGTTCACATTCATCAGCAAATTTGAAGAATAGGGGCGATTTTCACAGAAGAAAGAGCTTATTAAAAACGTCTTTTTCCTCCTTGTTTCTCAAATTTCTCTTAGTTTTCAATTCGCATGTTCCTGAAATTGGCAAAATTCGACAAGTCTCAGCATCTGGATCATTTCTATATAGCTTCCTCGAATTAAAATTGTGCGTTTGATTTTTCAGGAATTTTTAACTTCAGAACATTCGTTCTTGAGTTTCAAATTTTCTCAACTGAAAACTCTTTGCATGGTCGAGTAGAAGTCAGATTTTGCATTTTGATTCTGGGTTGTCTTAGAATTTTTTTCTGGACAAAACCCATATCTTAGATTTTTGCTGAAAATTGACCTTCGATAGGCTATTTTTAGCCTCAGCAGGCTATTTTTAGTTTTCCAGAAATCTTGTCAGAACATAGTCAAGTTCACAGTCAACAGGCGAGTTTTTCAGAGTACAGTACACACAGACTGAATTCAAGACCAAATCGGTCTTAATTCATGATTTCGTTAGAAAAGCTGAGACCGATTTGTATCAAGCTGCAGAGGAGATGTTGGCCATCACTTCAGTTACGGAGCCGCCAAAGTTACCAGTCAGTGAAATGCTAGTTTGAGTGTGTAAAGATTGCCAAGATTGCTCAAGTTGCTGACATTCAGATGTTGGTGCAGTTAACAATCTCGTTGAGGGATTGGTTGTTCGAGATCACGGCCAGTAGACTTCAGTTCCCACCTCTCAGGATAGACATTACACACAAGAGTTAAACTTGGCGTTATCTTTTCAAGTTAACTCGCTGTCTCATCTCATGCATATCTATTCTGGGATTAACTTTATTCACTTGGAGTTGTATTTAGGTTTTACGTTAACTGATGGTAGTGTTCCAGTTAACATGCTTTCAATAAGGACGTGCATGTTTGCACATTGTCCATTTTTAGATTAGATGTTTCGGTTAACTGATGGTAGTTTTCCAGTTAACTGTATAGTTTCCTTTATTAGGGTTTAGCAATAAATCTTGCATGCATTGCAAGACTGTAGCTGACTCAACGTAATTTTAGGGTTCCCTACACCTTTCGATGTCTATAAATAAGAGCTTTTGCTCATTTGTACATAACTTTTTCGTAATAGCATACATGCTGTGCCTACCTTGCTTGTAGTATTGCTATTTTGTATCTGTTCAAGAACTTTTGCTCGAGAGAGAAATATATGCTGTGCCTACCTTGCCCTCAATATTGCTCTTTTGGTATTTGTTCATGCGTCTTTGCTGTTATAATGAATTGTTATGCCACATAGGGTTTCATGCAATTATAATGGTGAATTCTTTCCATAGTTTAGATAAATCTGTTTTGTGTTCAATAAACTTGTTCAGATTGAGATGATAGTTGTGCCCACCTTGCCTTCAAGTAGAGAATCTGCGCTTGGTTATCGTATGTTGTTGTGAACAATAAACTTATTCGGATTGAGCTGATAGTCGTGCAACCTTGCCTTCAAGTTGAGAATCCGTATTCAGTTTATCGTGTGATGTTACCAATAAACTTGTTTAGATTGAGCTGATAGATGTGCCACCTTGCCTTCAAGTTGAGAATCTATACTCATTTATCGTCTGATAGTCAAACCTTGCTCCGTTTCCTCATGCTCTGTTTTCTTGAGGAGACTGGATAGAATTTAAGTAATTAAGTTTAGTTGTAGTTAGTGAATCTGCGAAACCAGAAAATTCTCAGCTGCAACGTATATAGTTTTCAAGAAAGCCTTGTACCTCTACAGCTGAAACAAAAAGACAAGATATAGTTTAGTTTATTTCCATTTACAAGTACTTTTGTCAAGCACAATGAGGGAGCTTCCCCTCCTAATTTGAAGAGCACTCATTGCGTAGTGTGCATAGCTGTCCGTACCAACTCTTACTCCAGAGGTGCTAGTTGTTACGCCAACATATAATAAGTTGCCCCTTAAATTGAAAACTATTGGGTCCAACTTAAAATAATATTAAATTTATTTCCCATGCGTTTCCCCTTAGTCTACAAAAAATTAGGATAGGCTAGAGGTCCTCTCCATGGCTCCAATTTGAAAAAGGAGACAGTCCGACCTTCCCAAAATTGCTTACCCTCAAGCAATTATAGATTAGGATGATTAAGAATCTTTGCACACTCCTAGGTAGCATCCTCTAGTGGAAGACTCTTCCAATCCACTAAGTACTCCCTTATGCTCCTATTTCAACTTACCCTCATCATCAAGTGGCGGTAACTCTATAGATAGGATAATATGTTGTCTTGGTGCCCCTTTGAGGCATGAAACATGAAACACATTAATGTTTCTTAATATGCTTTGGTAACTCAATTTCATAAGCAACCTCTCCATTCCTCCTCAACATCTTGTAAAGCCCATAAAATTGTGGCTTGAGCTTCTCAACTCTACTCTTTTTGAGAGACGATTGCCTATATGTTTGCAACCTCAAGAAAACCATGTCTCCCCTCCAAACGGTAGCGATCTGCATATACCTTTTTCTGATTTTGTGCTTGCTATAGATTCTCCTTGAGTGCTTTCAAAATACCTTGGCTTTGCTGAATTAAATCTTATGCTTCTAGCATCTTGCTATCTCTAGTAATCAAATCCACAATAGATGTAGCATCATATCCATACAAGGCTTTGAGTGGATTCATCCCTATGGACATGTGATATGAAGTATTGTGGCAATGCTTTCGAAGATAGAGCCATCTAATCTATGCCCTTGGTTGACTTGCAATATGTTTTCTCAAATATATCTCTCAATTCACTTGTTCGCAATTTCTGTTTACCCATCCATTTGCCCATCCGTTTGAGGGTGATAGTGCGAGTCAATTCTATACCTGTCAATTGAAAGAGCTCTTGCCAAAATAAATTAAGGAATCTACTGGTCCTATCACTCACTATCTTCTTAGGCAACCCATAAAGTGTAAATACCTCTTTGAAAAAAAACTCAGCCATTCGTGGTGGCTTGAAATTTGAAGATATAACAAAGAAATGAGTATATTTAGTGAATCTATCAACCACAACATAGATGCAATCCTTTCTATGAGCTTGTGGAAGTCATCTGATAAAATCCATAAAAATACTCTCCCATTTTTGATTTGGTATAGGCAAGGGCTGCAACAATCTTACTAGAAATATATGTTCTATCTTTTTTTATTGGCATGCAAGACACCCTTTAATGTGCTTAAGGACATCCTCCTTGAGTTCTTTCCAAGGAAATTTGTCTCTCATCTTTTTACAAGTCTTGTAGTAGCTTGGATGGCCTGCAAAAGGTGTGTCATGAATGGCTCTCAAAATCTTCTCCTTCACCTTTGATTTAGGAATAAGATACACCCTATCTTTGTAAAAAATGAGCTGACTAGCCACCCTATACTTGTCATCTTGAAACTTTTCATTTAGCAAATGCATTCTTAGCATTTTTGGACATAATAACAACTTTGCAATCAATAGATATATCAGACATAGAGCGCAAATACGTCTTCCTAGACAATGCATTAGCTACAACATTATTCTTCCCCTTAAATGTAAAAATCATAAGCTTGCAACTTACTCACCCATTTTTGTTGCCCATCATTTAAGTCCATAGTTCCATGTGTTAATGTTACATACAGCGTTTGGAGTCATACTCCAGCGATCTTCTTTGGTGGATAAATTAAATGATAGCTCTAAGCTATTTAATTTATAGAATCTCAAGAGGCGTGATTTTCTATAGAGACACCACTATTTGTTAAAGAAAAAAATATATTAAATGAAGAGGCGCGATTTCTTAACAAGGCCGACCTTGTTCAAATGGCACGACTTTTAAGAAAGACGTCTTCTTGTTTGTGGCCGACCTGTTTGGGAAGAGACACGTCTTTCTCTCAAAGATGTATATATATTAGATGATGTTCTTCATTGTGATCATCAAGTTTACAAGTCAATTCAGTTTGCTTATTCTCTCAAGTTCGATATATATCCAGTTTGAGTTCATTCAAGATAGACATCATTTTCTGTGTGTGCAAGTTCTCTTAAGGCAGTCTGAGATCATCATTGAAGAAGGAGATCAACATATTGCTGACTGTGATCATCAGTTTATCTCAATCTGCTGCATCAGATTGTAGTACTGTGATAGGTCTTATAATTGGCCTCTATTGTAAAGGAGACTCTTTTATGATTCAATATATAAGTGATATATTGTTGCTGGGTTTTTCTCCCTCAAGAGGAGGGTTTTCCCAGGGTATCTGCTGTGTTATTGTGTCTGATTTGAATTAATTTCTGTGCATACAATCTGATCATTAAAATTTACATGGTATTAGAGCCAGGTTTGAGAGGATCGTGATCAGATTTATCCCTAATCAGCAATACCCTATTTGTTCATTTGTCTACATTAGTGAAGATGGTGAACGGTTTGAAAATTGAGGATAGACTCGAGGGAGCATCCAACTTCACATCATGGAGATTTAGGATCATGCTTACCTTGCGTGAAAATGACTTGGGTGAGTTCGTGGAGTCTAGTGTTCCTGAACCTGAGGAGGAAGAAGAGAAGTTACAGTGGGTGAAGAAAGATATGAAAGCAATGAAGATATTGGTTGATTCCGTCAAGGATCATATTGTTCCTATCGTCTCTAAGTTGAAGACAGCAAGAGACATGTTCAAAACCTTGGAAGAGATGTACGAAATCAAATACACCAGCCGGGCACTTGCACTGAAGCAACAATTACATCATGTGAAGATGGAAAAAGGTGAATCAGTGATTGCATACTTTATGAGGATTGCAGATTTGAGAGATCAGCTCTCGACAATAGGGCATATGGTTGATGACAAAGACCTGACTATGCTCGCTCTCAACGGTCTACCTTTGTCTTGGGAATCTTACATTCAGGGAATCAGTGCAAGATCAAAATTGCCTAAGTTTGATCGCCTAAGATCAGATTGCATTCAAGAGGAATCAAGGTTGTTGGCAAGAGGCGTTGGTCAAAGTTCAAAGAATGAAGACATTCATGTTCTCGCCTCCCATGCTTCAAAGAAGAAAGGAAAAAATGGAAGGAAAGGATTCTTCAAGAGGAATCGAGACAAGGGAAATGATGATGCACCTCCCTTCAAGAAGAAGAGAGACATGTCCAAGATTCAATGCTTTAGGTGTGATAAGTTTGGGCACTTCGCTAAGTATTGTCCAACTAGACCTAAGCAACAAGTCACCGTTGTGGATGTTGATGATGCCTCTCCACAAAAGGATTCAAGTGAGTATTTGTTCTACTTGGCATTGTCAAGCAGTGTACCCACCGACACCAACACTTGGCTGATCGACAGTGGTGCTTCATGACACATCACTGGTTTTAAGGAGCACTTATCAAGTTTGGTGGAGAAGGAGTCTTCCGAGCAAGTCATCATTGGAGATGATGCTAGCTACTCCGTGAAAGGAATTGGGACATCTACAGTTCATTTGGATTCCGACATCACACTTCAGTTGAGTAATGTTCTTTATGTTCCTGGAATCAAGCGCAATCTTATTTCTATTTCAGCCTTGGAAGATAAAGGATATCAAGTTGCCTTCTCCAAAGGAAAAGTTCTAGTGTGGATGGAGAACTCTAGCTTCAAAGATGCTCAAGTAATTGGAGTTAGACATGAAAGGCTTTACCGGGTCTGCACTCGTCCTCTACAAGCTTTGGTTCATGATTCTTTAAGTCTATGTGATCTTTGGCATCGGAGATTGGCTCACCTACACTTCCGAGCCTTACCTATCATGGAGAAGATGGTGTCGGGCCTTCCTAAGTTCAACCAGGAGCATGAAGGTACTTGCAAGGGCTGCGCTTTGGGTAAGAATATAAAAGCCCCTTTTCATAGTAGAGAAAATAGATCTAAGTGTATTTTAGACCTTATTCATTCTGATTTATGTGGTCCTATGTCTGTTCCATCTTCGAGTGGATTCTTGTATTATGTTCTTTTTATTGATGACCACTCTAGGAAGACTTGGATTTATTTTTTGAAAACTAAAGAGTCTGGGAAGTGTTAGATAGGTTTAAGGAATTTAAAGCCTTGGTAGAAAATCTTTCTGGTAAAAGAATTAAGGTCCTCATATTTGATAATGGTGGAGAATACACCTCTAGCATTTTTCGAAATTTTTGTATTGATGCAGGGATTAAGAGGGAGTTTTGTGTCCCCTATAATCCTCAACAAAATGGTGTTGCAGAAAGAAAGAACAGGACAATCGTGGAAGCAATGAAGGCCATGATCCATGATCAAGATTTGCAAACCTTCTTAAGGGCAGAAGCTTCCAGGACGACTGTATATGTTCAGAACAAAAGCCCTCATAAGATCTTGGAGAATATGACTCTGGAGGAAGCCTTTACAGGAAAGAAACCTGAATTCAGTCATTTGAGGATCTTTGGATGTCCTGTCTATGTTCATGTTCCAAAGGAAAAGAGATCTAAGTTAGAGCCTTCTGGCAAGAAGGGAATATTTGTGGGCTACAGTGAGACATCAAAAGCCTACATAATATACATTCTAGGACAGAAGTTGATCGAGATCAGTAGGGATGTCACATTCGAGGAAGATGTTGCATTCAGGAGATCAAGGGGCATTCCTATGGAGATTGATAATGAAGAGTCTCCTCAGGATATGGAAGTTGACCATACTCCTGAGATTCAGAGGGAGACTTTAGAACCAAAAGAAGATATTGATCCTGTTGAACCCTTGGAACCTACTAATGGGCCTACTAACATTGTTATTGGGAGAAAGAGACCTCTATGGGCCAAACGTACCATGCAAGAGGCTGAAAGTTTTGCAGCTCCTAGAGGCACATTCAGAGAAAGTAAAAGGCCACATAAGTTCTCGAGTTATGTTGCCTTAATGAGTCAGATTATTGAATCTGAGCCTACTTGTGTTGAGGAAGCATCTAGTCTTCAAGTTTGGCGTGATGCTATGTCAGAGGAGTATCAGTCAATTCTTAAGAATGATGTTTGGGACATTGTTCGTAGACCCAAGGGCAAGTCTGTGGTATCTTCTAAATGGCTATTCAAGATTAAGCATGCTGCAGATGGGAGCATTGAAAAATACAAGGCAAAATTTGTGGCTCGTGGGTTTTCTCAGAAAGAGGGAGTTGATTACGAAGAAACATTTGCTCCTGTTGCTCGTTATACTTCTGTCAGAACCATTATTGCTATTGCTGCATCTAGAGGATTGAAGATTCACCAGATGGACGTGAAGACAACCTTTCTCAATGGTGTGATTGAGGAAGAGGTTTATATAGAGCAACCAGATGGATTTGAGGTTCATGGGAAGGAGTCTCATGTTTGCAAGCTGAAGAAGGCCTTGTATGGTCTTAAGCAAACTCTTCGTGCTTGGTACGAAAGGATTGATCGTTACCTATCAAGTTTGGGCTTCAATAACAATGATGCTGATTCAAATCTCTACTTCAAGGTAATCAATGGTGATGCATTAATATTGGTCTTATATGTTGATGATTTGATTCTTACTGGAGAAGATCACCTAATTCTCGAGTGCAAGAAGGAGTTGACTTCGGAATTTGAGATGAAGGACCTTGGGCTCATGCATTACTTCCTTGGATTAGAAGTCTGGCAGTAACCAGATGAGATGATTCTAAGTCAAGGAAAGTACACCATTGATATACTTAAGAGATTTGGTATGATGGATTGCAAATCCATGTCTACACCTATGGAGACCAACCTACATAAATTGAAGGAGGCTGCAGCTAGTTCAGACTTGGTGGATCCTACATTGTACAAACAGCTGAAAAGCAGATTCATAAGCCATTATCAATTAACCTACACGCACAAAAGTGAAAGCACAACTTATTAGTTTTTTGATAGAAAATTTAAAAACAAGCTAAATTAGATTAAATCAAAATAGATTACTTTAAATTAGTAAAATCTAAATTAATCTAAGATTGTAAACATTTTCATAAAAAAAAATGGATTAATAAAAGAAAATAATAAATTAGGGTTACAAAAAATGTGAAAAAAATGTAAAAATTTGAAAATTACTTTAAATTAGTAACAAATGAAACTAATATATGATTTTAAACATGTTTTCAACAAACAAGAAGAATCAAAATAAAAAAAATAACTAGGGTTTGAAGAAAATTTCAAAAAAATGAAAAAACAGCAAAATATGTAAAAAAATCAGAAAAAAAGTGTCACAAATTCTTGTTTTGATGAATCTAAATCTTCTTTTCAACAATATAAATGTATTTAAATCTATTTTATAGTTGATTCATGATGTTTTTTAAACATACAATCAACAAAAATGAAGAAAAAATTAAAAAAAAGAAAGAACAAGAAAAATCAGAAAACCTACCTGGAAATCCAATTTGCCTTCGAAATCCGATGAAAATCTCATTCAAATCTCGTCTCCTCGGTGCAAAATCACTGAAAAATGGTGCAAAATGTTTTAGACTGGGTTTTTGCTTTGCCAAGAGTGAGAACAATTGAACAAAACCAAATGAAATCCACTTTTGGCTGGCCGCGGGCTTCATACTCAGATCGCGCGAGTTGTTTTTAAAAATTCACAATTTTTTTGACAAAAACTCTCCAAAAAAAGGGCGAGTTTTTGGGGGCGAGTTCTTTCCGTAAATACTCGTTTTAAAAAAAAACTCGCGAGTTTTTGGCAAGTGTGCCAACTATGATCACAATATCATTTTCTCTATTCTTAATGTATAAATTTGGATCATTTTAACTCCTAATGAAGCCTTGAGATAAAAAGAACGCATTAATCTTAGAATACCATTCTCTAGGAGATTGTTTTAAACCATAAATTGATTTCTTTAATTTGCAAACAATATTTTCATTACCTTCCTTAATGAAACCCAAAGGTTGAGACATATAAATTTCTTCATGTAAAACACCATTTAAAAATGCACTTTTAACATCCATTTGATGAATAGGCCAATGCATATGACAAGCTAAAGCAAGAACTAATTTAATCTATGTTCCACGACGTCTCAGGGACGGGGACGGGGGGACGACAGGGGACGCGTTTCTAGGATGTTTCCTAGGGGGCAATTTTTAGGGGACAGTAGGGGATGGCGACATACTATATATATATATATATATATATATGGTTTTTTCAAAATTTATTAATATATTATAGAGAGAGAGAGGGAAAGAGAGAGATATGTCAATAAATTAATAATTGATAACAACAATATCAATATGTAAATAAGTCACGAGACTAGTACTATAACAGCATAAGAAATGTCATTAAAGCATTATAAAATTTATCACAGCAGTATCAAATATCAATAAAACCATGGTCTATCAATATCCAAATGTCTCAAACATGTATCCAGATGTCTCAAAGTTCAAACATGAAAATCAAAATATTAAATACAACAGTCATATGAAACAAAGCAACGATGAGTGTATAAATTGCAGCAATTATAATTAAATTAATATCAGAAAATACAATAAAAGGAGCAGCCGCGATATTGAGCGATATTGATTTTATGAGGAGAAGCAATTAATATTTAAAGAAAAAAAGTTAGTGATTAAGTAAAGATAATTAAAAAGCAACAATTTAGTATGATGAAAGAGAGCAATTAATAAAGGAAAAGCAACAATTTTAATGAATAAGACAAAAGTAAAAAGCCAAGAGAATAAGACAAAACAAAATAAGACAAATCTGTCTTAGGAAAAGGTGGTGATTTAATTTATGAAATACAGCGATTCATATAGAGATATAAGGCAATGACTATTAAATGGATTATGGGCAGCTATTAGTAATTCCTATTAAAAAACGTTAGTGATTCATAAAAGCAACGATAAGGTTTATTGAAGGCAGAAATAAAAATAAAGTTCATTCATTATGAAGTATTATCTCCTTTTAGAAGATCGCACCTCTTCCAAGTAATGTAAAATTTTAAAAGGCTAGGTATTAGTTATAATAAAAGGAAGCAACTAATGAATTCAAAAGCAGCTATTAGTTTAAGGGAAGAATTGGTAACAAAGAGACATGTTTATTTGAAAGGTCATCTCTTTTCAAAGAGATACAACTTTGTGTAGGACATGGAGATATAAAAGGAGTAAGATTTGTGGAAAGAAAAATAGTGTGGAGAGTAAAATGTGATATCTAATATAAACAGATTTATAAATGTGGAAGTGGAGATATTAGAAGACCTATAATATAAACACCAACACATCTATATGAAGAGAATATAGAAGGCAGATTTGTAAAAGAAAAGTTAATGCAGATATAGAAGGGAAGTTCATGCAAATATTGAAGGGATATATGCAGATTTAAGAAGGAAGATATATGAGAATAATTGCATTGAATTTGTGAAAAATATATCATCATCAAGAAGATCTTTATGAAGGAATAGAAAGAGTTTTTCCATTCATTAAAGAAGATAGTGTGTGTTGAGTTGAGAAAGATAAATAAATACATCAGATACACTAGAACATGAAGAGTAAAATTTGAGAAGATTATTTGCACATTATAGGAGGAGATTGTGATCAGTTCTGTAGCAGATTTATGATCAGCTTATAGCAGATTGAACACGAGAATTATAGGAGATTGGTGACCAAAATTATAGCAAAATTTAGAAGAAAATTGAATGAGGGGTTGGTGCTCACAAATTGAATGAGGGTTTTGTGCCTCGTGGGTTGGTACTCACAAATTGAATGAGGGGTTGGTGCCTCTAGTGGGTTGGTGGTCACAAATTGAATGAGGGGTTGGTGCCTAAAAAGTTTGTAAAAAGAAGAATATATATAAAACCATTATTTTACTGTGGTTTTCTCCCGTAACGGTTTCCATGTAAAAATCGTGTGTTATTGTGTTCTTCTTAGGTGCATGATTATTAATGTTGAGTAAATGATGTTATTGTTATTGATCAAGTTTTAATATGGTATTAAGTTTGAAAAAGTAAAGATTATTGTTATACTAATTCACCACCCTTGTAAGAAGCCTACCTTATCTCAACCAAAAAAATTTCCTCATGTTTATTATACCAAAAAGTTTCAAATATAACATGAGACAAATATCAAATGATGAAGTTAAATCAATCAAAACATGAGAATGGCATACTCAGAAAATGCTGATTGCTTCATATTGATTGAACAATCTGATTACCATAGAGAATTGTTTGTAGCTTACAATCAGATAGTCTGATTTAGAAAATCAGATCACTTGCAACATGCAAAATGGTCAAAATGTAGACCAAACCATAGCCAAATGATTGAAGAATGAAACCCTAGGTAGTCTTGATGGAATACTCTTCAATCCTTGATTGAAAGAAGACTGTAGCAGTACGTTGGAGGTTTGGTATGACTGATGATACCTCTGTAACAGCTGGTATGCAATGTCTACTTGACTGAAGATGACCCAGAAATGCTGAAACTCATCAAATATTGCAAAAATAGCTCAAATCATGAAATCGCCTAGCTTAGATACATGATGATTTAGCCCAACTTGCCTCCTATGCTTGAAAAGGGATGAATATAACTGATATCAAGTCTGAAACTTGATTACCAGCAACTTGTGAAAGCCTGATATGGATTTTCAGCCAACCCACAATGCAAAACTCTTCAAAAATGAAACCCCAATATGCCAAAAATGGAGTGACTTGTTCCAAGACGTCCAAAGCTAACCAATCTGCTTTATTCTTCCTTGGATCTGCAATAAACAAGTCTTCAAACCCTAGCTTTTAAAGTCCTAACTCCTCAGAACTTGTCAATTAAGCTCTATGATGAACTCCATGCGAATTCACCTCTCATGGTGGAATGGGGTCATCACCAAACCACTAATATTTCAAGCGAACACCACCTTGAATCAACTGGAATTCACTTCCAGCCAAGAGAAAACTCTCATACACAAAGTTTTCCAAAATATCAATTCAACATAATGCCTCTCAAGCCGCCATCGATGCCTTCTTAAATAATGCTCTAAACCAACCCTAGTCCAAACCGCCATAGGGGAGGATCTGATTTTATCTTATTAAAATATTCAATGCCTTCTTCACTAAGGAATCTAAACCGCTCTTATCCAAACCGCCATAGGGAGGATCTGATTTGGTCTTAAAATATTAAAATATTCAATGTTTTCTCCATTAAGGCACTAAACCGCCCTTGACCAAATTGACTAAGAAAAGGATTAGATTTGATCTTAAAATATCAAATATTAGTTGCCTTCTTCATTAAGTCTCTAAACCGACTTAGGAGAGAGAATTGAATTTTGAAGCAAATCAGATTTGATCTCATATGGGTCGACCAACTCAGGATCAGATTTGATTCTTTTTGGCCACTTAAGGAAGAAAATAAAATTTTATCTGTTTTGAAACTCCCCTCCTTGATTGCTTTGACTTTGCAAGTGGAACATGGAATAATAATAAAATATAATCAACATTATATTTTATTTTCTATTAAGGATAATTCCCCTTCCAAAAGCAACTCATCAAAATTATAATTCTCATGGCCCAGTAACATTCCCTCACTAGGATGACTAGCTCATGGGAATGGTGTCCCCGGTCCCTCAATATAACCATGTGCTCATCACAGATCACCGACGATAAGAGGCTGAAAATGATATAAAATGATGATTGCTGCCCTCCAATATGATTTTCCTTTCAAAACCATTCAAACCTCTTCTCAAAATGGCCAATAATGTTGTCAATGCTAGCTGCCCTCAATAAAATACTGATTTGCCTCTCTATGAAACGCATGACAGCTTCAAATCATGGAAATAATGTTTTTCAAACAACAACAAACCTTGAAATCTACCAATAGATAAATATAATGACCTCTCAAAATGTGTCACTCAAGGTGGATGATGAAAATCTATTCCAAAACAATGATTATGATTTGCTTGCAAATATCCTTTTGCCAAAACCTATAAATGCACACAAAATCTCCAAATCAGCATACTGTGCAACCTTTGTGTGGAATTGCCAGAGATGGAAAATGAGGGTTTTTGTCCTCACCTCAAAAATGAAAATCCAAGAGTGTTTTTGACCTTAAAGATTTCTAAAAATCAGTCAAGGTTTTTGTCCTTGGATGATTAGAATGAATGCAATGCTCTATCTAGAAAGTGAATGAAATGCCAAAGTGAATGCTAGGTCCAAAATGAGGCTAGGTGGCTCTCTTTTATAGTTCGACAAATTGGGCCCTTGATTAATAATTTCCCTTAAAATATATATATATATATATATTTTATAAATAAGTGTTCAAAAATACTTTTAATTAAATAAAATAATATTATAATAAGTTGCCCCTTAATTAAAAATTAAGGGGCCCAATATAAAATAATATTAAAATTTATTTCCTTAGCTTTTCCCCTTAGCCTAGAGGAAATGAGGATAGGCTACAGTTCTTCTCCATGGCTTTGGTTTGAAAAAGGGAACATGACAACTTTACCATCCGTATACTATCTTCCATAAAAAATGATGTTAATTGATAAGCATAATACCATGAAAAAGGTTGTCTCAAGATTGGATAAAAGCTCATCTACTACTAAAGCTTTTGTATTCCCTACAAATTGCTATTACTATTATTACTAGTCTTTGGCATAATGGCCATTCTTGTGGCATTTGAAACATTAGATATGGCTCACATCTTTCTTTCGTGTATAGAAGAATTTGAGTCCTCTTTTCCTTTCTGACTAGTGCCTTTCTTGCCACCTTTCCTCAACTTCCTAATAAGGGATTGGTTTTGAGTGAAGTTGATTCAAGTTTGGTTTCTTCCTAGGTGAAATCATTCCAAAACTTCTAAAAAATGTGAAGCTTCTTACAAGCAAAGACACCTTGACCAAACAAATCCAAGGATGGAGATAATCGATTTAAAGATATTGGCACCAACTCTTCATCCCCCACCTTTAGCTTGATTGCAATGAACTGAACTTGGAATTCTGCTATCTTCATTAGGTAGGTGTTTGTGTCACTCGTATGTGTACCACTGAGCTTGTTTATCAATGGCATCTAATGGAAGATATGCACACTTTGATATAGATTGATCAAGGTATCATACATCTCCTTCACTACCCTCTTCTTTGCAATGTGAATGATCAAATGATCCTTCGTTGAACCCAATATGATTTGTTTTGCATTGGCTATCTTTTTTTATGATTCTAGGTAGGCTTGACCGCTTTGCCGTGTCTTTTTCTGTTTTTTAGGTTTTTTAGTGTAAAGTCTTTTGTTTTACAATAATGTTTGTAATCTTTTATTTTTAATAATATATGTTTAATAAAAGATAGGTTTATTATATTATATATATTTTATTATTTATATTATATTATTTAATGTAAATATATTTATATGTTGTATCATATGATACAGATATAAATATATAACATTTATTATATCATATATATTTTAAATAAATACTTTGTTAATTATATATTACTATATTATATTATTTGTTATATTATTTAATATTATTTATATATCGTATAATATAGTATTATTTAGAATATATTATTAAAAAATTAAATATATATAAATTAATATATTAATAAACATATAAATTATAATATAAATTATAATGGATTAGATGAATAATATTATAATGGATTAGATCATCTAATCCATTATAATATTATAAATTATATGTTTCAGTTTATTAATATATTTATAATTTAGATGCATTTAAAATTTTTAATAACATACATGTTTTTTTTTCTTTTTAGGCAAATCACTACAAGAGAGGGTAGTACTCATTCCATTAATTCAAAGAACAGTTACATCACAAGGCAACACTTATCAATCAGTGTTTGAGAGGATGGTTATAAGACCTGTCCCAAGATCAGTCATATTATTGATTTGGGTATTTGTTAGGACATTTTTGTTTGCTATTACATGATCAAGGAAACCCCTCAAATCCCTAGCCAGAACTGCTGCTATGAATTTTTCCACTGCTGCTCCAACCTTCAGATCGCTTCTTGTCCTGGCCACGTCTAGCGCCCCACATACCATCCCCTCCGTTGGCCATTTGGGACACATCGCTAAGGTCTTTGTGGCTGCCTCCAAATGAATGTCCGCTAGGAACTTGAAGCATTTCTGAACCAAAACCTTGCTCCTAATCAAGTGCAGAATGTTTGTAAAACAGAGGCTTAGCATCATGCCATCATGGAGATGATCAAACCAATAACATACATGTTTATTAATATATTTATAATTTAGATGTATTTAAAATTTTTAACACTATATATGTTTATTAATATATTTATAATTTCAATGTATTTTAAATTTTTGATAATAGATGTTAGTAAAATTATATTTCATTATTTTATTTATGTTGAATTATCAAACCGTTAATGTTTTAAATACTAAATATTATTTTTCTTTTGAAACATGCAGATTTTCATTTAATGGCTCCAAACAAATCAATTTATGAGGCATGGAAACATATGACCCACGATGGTGTTAACATTAGTTATAAACTATGCCCATATACTTTTACTGGAAGTTTAACAAGGGTTATGGAACACTTGCTTGGTATTATAGGGGGTGCAGGTGGAGGTGTTATTGCATGTCCAAATGTGTCTTGAGAACTTAGAGCTATTCTAGAGAAAGAGCATTCCACTTCAATTGTTGGATAGATGAAGAAGGCACAAAAGAAACAGAGAATTGAAGAAAATGTATCTAGATTCACATCTGTTATGTCTTTCTCTTCTAGTCTATCCAAGCCTGTGGGTGTATCAAAAGAGAGTGGAACATTAAACAAAGTTTGGTAACCAGTAGAAAAACAACAGGTGGATGATGCATTACCTGATTTGTTTTACTCAAGTGTTATTCCATTCAATGTTGCGAGAAATCAACATTTTCATAATGCAATTCAGAAAGTTGCAGAGCTTAGCAAAGAGTACACACCCCCATCTTCAGAGGCTTTCAGAACAACTCTTTTGCAGAGGTCAAAAAATAGAGTGACTGAGAAATTGGCTGATGTCAAAGCCTCTTGGAAGGCAACAGGTTGCACTATATTGAGTGATGGATGGTTAGATATATGTCAAAGGCCATTGATTAATGTTTAGGTGGCTTGTCCTGATAGTGTTGTGTTCTTGAAAGTGATTGACACCATGAACCACAAGAAAACTTCTGAGTATATTTTTCAAATATTAGAGGAAGCCATTCTTGAAGTAGGGGTGGAAAATGTGGTTCAAGTGGTAACTGATAGTGTAGCAAATTGTGTGGGAGCTAGGAAGTTGATTGCAATGAAGTACCCATAAATATATTGGAGGCCATGTGCAACACATTGTCTAGATTTGTTGCTTCATGATTTGGCTAAATTCTCATGGGTACATGAAGCTATTCATAGAAGAGCAATTGTAAATTTCATTCGGAATCATCGTCTCACATTGAGTCGTTATAGGCAACATGCATCTAGGGAGTTGTTGAGGCCTTGTGAAACAAGATATGCTTCATTTTGTATCACTTTGAAAAGAGTGGTTGAAGAAAAAACAGCTTTGAGGTCTGTTATTTGTTCCAATGAGTGGGAAAATTCAATGCTTTCTAAAGGTCCTAAGGGGAAGAACATAGAGCAAATCATTCTAAACAACAATTTTTGGGAAAGTGCAGCAAAGGTTTTGCTTCTATGTGAACCAATTGTTGGTTTCACTCCTTGCCTTGGCATGCTTTATGAAAGCATGGATTGTTGCAAAGAAGCTATTCAAAAAGCACAAAATAATGTAGAAGCAGACAGTTGATTGCAAATGGAAAATGATGCACACACCTTTACATGCAACAACTTGCTTTTTGGAGTCTAAGTTATTTTCTATTGCTAGACGAGGTGATACTGAAACTATGGCAGGGCTTTTAGAAGCGTTGGAAAGTATGATTCAAATCAAGCAATTTTAGGACTAATCAGAGATCAATTTTGGGTATAAAAGGGAGGAGAAGGGATGTTTGGAATGGCAGCAGCCAAATATGACATGGCACGTGTACTTGGGTGTAGATGGTGGATGACCTATGGAGTACAAACTCTTGAGCTACAAGAGTTTGCTATTCGAATTTTGAGTCAGGGAGCAAGTCCATCAGCTTGTGAGAGGAATTGGAGTTGCTTTGATCACATCCATTCCAAAAAGAGGAATAAATTGTTGTCTGGAAAGTTGGGAGATCTTGTCTATGTTTGCAGCAATTTAAAAATTTTCATGAACAAATCAGCAAAGGACTCTTCCTCACAGCAACAAATTCTTGAAGACATACCAGTGCCAGTTGCAGATTAGCTTGACTTTGCAAATGATGAATTGAGTAGTGATATAGATGATGATGATTTAGCATCTTAGCCAAGTGCTTTTGATGACTTGGAGCTTTTTGTAGTTCTAAAGTCCTGATTGTTATTGTACCTTTTTGACCAAAGAACATCTTCGCAATCATGATTTAACATGTTTCTTATGGTTTATGTTTTATAAATGTGTCATTGTTTTGTAATGATTTCAAATCTATTTATCAATGTTAAACTATTTAGACAATTTTGTGGATATATTAATTATATTTATAAAAATAAACATGTTTTTTTTACATAAGGTGAATTTAATCCGAATTTTTTACTTTTCAAATTTTTTCCTCGTCGAACTTCATCTAAGTTTCAATGTTGCCGAACTCGAATTCGAATTTGAACCTTGTGGCTTAGTTCTCAAGCAATGGTTGGGAACCTGGACTAGTGCATGGAACAAAATATGAATCCAATTTGGATGAAGATTTACAAATTTGAGGCCCAATACTTACATTGCCACTACTCATAGGTTGAGGAAATGGAGGAATTGAAGAACTCTCTCCACCAATGACTACCATTTCTTCCCTTTGCCACTTTTTTAATTATTTTTGCTGCTCAAAAGTTTCTAGTTGACTTTGCACCTCACGTATAACTTCAGTGGGCGCTTCTATGCATGGTTTAGCATCATGGCATGATATGTGTGCAAGGTGATGCTTCAACCGATTAATACCTCCCCCATTGAATTTCGTTTTGCAATGAAAACATGTTATTTCACCTTTTTTTTGCCTTGGGGATGGTATGTTTCCAACAAGGATCCTTTCTAATTGGGTTAGACATTGTGCTTGAAAATTTGGATCAATTTATAAATGAATAGTAGGCTGCAATAAATTATAAATGAAAAAAATTAACATTTACTCTTTTTAATTAAATTAAAATTAAAAAAAAGCAAAAATTAAGAACAATTAGGGTTTGCAGCTAAAAAATTAAGAAAAAATACAAAAAAACAGCTAGTGTTTGATTATTTGATAGCTAGGGTTTCTTTGTTTTTTCCATTAACTTAAAATGAAATAAAATAAAGCAAATGTAGAACACAATGGAAATTTGACAACAAAAAAACAAAAAATACTTACCTACCTCTTCAAATTTGCTCCAAAATGAAGAAATGTAGCTCCAAATCAGTGGTGGCCTCTTCCAAATCCTTCTTAAGCTCCTCTAGATATGTCAATGGCAGCCACAAACCTGCCCAAATGATCTTCAATCACCGTTTTGTCCTCAATCAATCTGTTGGTTTTCTCTCCAATGACATACGATTTTTGCTCAAAAAGTAGTTTTCCTCTCCTCCATGTGTTCAAAAGCAAAATGAATGGCTTTTTAGGGTGGAGGAGATAACTTTATGAGTTTTTGTTTTGAGATTAAGTGTTTTTTTTTTGTTTTTTCACCTAGCTGCCACAGCTGAGTCTTGCCAATGGGACTCGCCGGGTCTAGCAAGTTTTGCAGACTCGCCTCAAGCCCCGAGTCTCATGTCCCCAAGACTCATTTACCTTGGCTCACCTCAAGACTCGCTGAGTCTGGGTGAGTCTAGGCGAGTTCTGTAACACTGCTTAGAATCTCTCTAAAATAAGGAAAGCTAACTGTTCCTGTGCCTAGAATAAAAATAAATCATAAAACAAATTTGAAACTGTCAAAAAGTTGACTAGACATTTGTGCCTAAATTTAAGACAGCATCCTAAATTTAGGAAAGCTATCACTAAATAGAGTGCTCATTTGTAGCAGTTTTATTTGCTAAACATAGGATGTTTTTGCACCTAGCTAATTCACTAAACATAAAATGTTTATGCACCCACCTTCACTGCCGCCGCATCAGCTGGCAAAGAACAACAGTTGAGTGATAAGAAAATAACAATCACAAAGGGTAGCAATTTTGTGAACAAGATTGGTATTATATTTTGAGTTTAGCCATGATTACTTAAGAATCTGCTGTAATTGCAATTGCTGTATTTTTCTGATATTGAATAACTGTTTCTGTTTTTGTCCATGACAAATGTATTGTACCCGTTTTTGGTGTTTGCAAATATAGGTTACTTAAATTCCTTTTCAAGGGGAATATATGAAATGCATGCAATTGGCATTCAGTTTGATACATTTTCTCTGGGTTTTTCATGTTTCTGCTAATTGTTTGTAGGTGCATACATAGATGTCATTGAAATTGACGAAGCTGTTATTTCAGCATCAATAGGCTCTATGGGTTTTCCAGCTGTTCTAAAGACAGATGCAAAAGCTCAAAAGGTGTATTCAGAACATAACTCTTGTGGTTTCCATGTTAAAGAATCACCACAAAACGTGCAGGAAGTTCTTTGGGACAATATTCAAGAAAGATTATTCCTATATGAAGGAGATGGTCAAGAGTTTTTATGTGATTCGATCGATAATAGCCCTGATAAAGAAGGTTCAGATTTGTATGATATGGTATTCATTGATGCTTACGATGGAGATGACATTTTTCCATACAAGTTTAGGGACAGGAATGGGCCTTTCCTGTCTGCCCTCCAGTCTAGACTACATCCAAGACATGGAACAGTGATAGTAAGTTATGTTTGTGTTTTTTTATTTTTATTTTTTTGTTTGAATGGTGGAACTTTATTCTGTCCCCATTTATTCTTCTTTTGCATTATTGTAAAAAATGTTTTAGTTTGTTTCTGGTTGTTGAAATATTTATGACAGGCAATTTTCTACTTCGTTTTCTTGCTGGTCTTAGCCATATATTATTTGCCTTCTAAACAGTCTTTTATATTGTTAGTTACTGCTTGGTGACATTTCCCTTCAATTTAGTTACTTTCATATGGTTCAACTAGCAGATTCTGTCTCTTCTAATAATCTTTTTAACTTTGAGATCCTATTTTTGACATGCATCTCTAGTGAAACCATACTTATGTGAGTTTTGTGGTCCAATCTCAGTTTTTGTAAATGAATTGTATAGAATTGTTCTTGTAGGTAGATCTGCTTACATCCTCTAATTCATCATTAAATCACTGGACAATTAATTATATGTTGGTCAGTTGTGCTTTACTTCACTATTGCATATTATGTGTTAGTGAATGCTTTGAGTTTGTGTTTTTTTAATGGTACATGCCCATAATATGATAGCTATTTAAATTTAGTAGAGTCCCAGGGATTTCAGAATGGCTTCAAAGTTACTCTATGGTTTCACAAGGTCATTACTAGTTCCGCATGGTAATACATTTTAACATAGGCTTGTCATATATTGTTGGTAAGCTAGTAAAAGACCCATTGCAATAGGGTATATTATATCTAATAATCAATACAGTTCTTCCATATAAAAATGCCCTTTGGTCAGGAGGTAAATCAATCTATAGGTATGCTATACCAAGTTTCTGGGATGAGGACGGTGGTGGATGGAGGGATAAATTTCTAGGATGGATTGTTTGGGAGGCCATTTTTTAGGGGATGGCTATTAAAATAGTTATGGAAAATTTAAGAATATTGGAAATTTCAAATAATCATATGATAGCATTGATAAAGGCATTCATCATATATCAAAAAAAAATTATGCACTTGTAGAGATAATATGCCTTGTTACTTGTAGGTAATTCAGGTAGTTGAAATGTGAAAGGATTTTATAAATCCCACGCTGTAATCTGAAAATCTCATCCCTTGAATTCAAAATTTTTGTTGCCGTTGGTGTTATTCAAAATGTAAAATCTATGTAATTGGTGTTTTCTTTCTCTTGCTTGATTCTGACACAAAAGCGATAAAACATCTTAAAAGCTTTTGATAATTTTCCAAAATTATTAATTAATCTGGGGCAATAAGTGATGTTCTCATCTACCAAGTGCTCATTTATCTTTTAGTTAAACATGCTTTGGATGGAGACCAGCACCTAAAATCTATGTCATGGAGGTGGGTGAGCATTTAAATGTTCCCTCTGACCCTTCAATCTGCCTTTTAAGGCCAACAAATGGAGCTGCTAAGAGTGGCCCAAGAACTATTAGTTTTACTATTCCCAAGCCTTACTTGCCCATGTTTGGTGAACCTTAAGAAGAGGGTGGTTGCTTTAAGAAAATGTATGTTGGGAGTGTCAGATGATGGGTGGCTATGGAGGCACTTGTGGTGAGTAAAGATGGTTCATCCGCTAAGAAGATTAAAGTTGGTAATGGGACCCTTGTGGTGAGTAAAGATGGTTCATCCGCTAAGAAGATTAAAATTGGTAAGGGGACCCTTGTGGTTCTATAGCTCAATTACCAGTTTTGGTATGGATCTTGGTTCAGGTTCATGGATCCGACAAAATATTTTGGGGGTTGGGTTTGTCCTTACAAAAAATATGTAAAAATCACACACATATTTCCAGCCTAAATGTAGGAATTAACTTTAGAATTACCACATAGCATCATATAATCAACAAAGCCACCATAAACTCAAATGTCTTCTAAACATAAATGATAAATATTATAAAATATTCATTGTTTAAAGTTTAAACATCAAGTGCAATAATAAATTGATAATAATATCAAGTTCAACAATTAGTTTTCAACAATAATATGATAGATGTTAATAAGTATTTTAGATGGATAGGGGAGGATGCTACTGATGTTAGGTTAAGGTATTTTGATTCCTATGATAGAACTGCTATGTTTAATCGTATGGGAATTGGTTAAGCATTTTGTTTGTGGGAGGGCGGAAGTTTGGTGGGCTTCCTGTTTTTGTTGTTTCTTACCACCTGTTGTTCTTATCATGTTGTACTAATTCGTTCGGGTTAGGGCCCTTTCCCTGCTTAACCAATAAAAAACAATTAGTTTTCAGTGTCATGGATTTTCTAAATCATTAATAGCATCAGCATCATTGACATTAGATGATGCAGGAACATTTAAAGAACCACAAACATTGCCACTACCACTTGCACTAAAAGTGTGTTCACTTTTGGACTCCTTAAGTGCAACATGTTGGGAAATGGAAGCATCCATGTTAGTATGCTTTGGCTTCATATCTGACAACTTTGTGCCTCCTTCCTTGTAGCCATGTTATTTGTGTGAAAGGAGGCGCAAGTTGGAATGCACATGCACTAAGTTCTCTGTCCTTTTTGAATGCAATTTGTTGCACTTTATTGTGTTGCACTTCAATTCCTCTTAGATGCAGATGAACTAGTAACCTATGAAGACAAAGTAGAGAGATAGAGTTATACATTATAAAAATACTTTTTTAAAAACTATAAATGAAATTTCAAAGATTAAAAAGTAAAAAATTATTAAACTTGCAATAAAATTTTGATTGTGAGGGGTTGTAGGTGTTGGAATTGTTGGCCATAGAAGTACCACCAATTGTGAGCATCCTTCTTGAACTTATCACGCAAAGCCTCAAAGCTTTGACCGATGGAATGTACAAAATCAATGAAGCAAACTAGGATTAGGGAAGAGTCTACAAAATGCTGCCTTGTTCCCTTCAATGATTTCGTAATTTCTATATGGGACAATCCTTGTTGCACAAAAAGAATCTCAATACTATAGTATTTTAGACTCGATGCAAAGGCAAGAAGATGTAGTGAGGTGTCATTGTGTTCCATCTTTCTTCAATAATTTTGTTTACTTGTTTGAATAAAGTTTTTTCAAGGTCTTGCTCTTTCTCATTTATGATGGCCTTCATCTTCTCAATCATTGAGTTGATGCCATCATATATCTCCCAACCAAGGCTTGTCCATGTTAGTATAACGAATCATACTCAAAACAAACCTAGTAAAACTGAGATACTCGACACGATCCCATCAAGAGATCTAAGATCATCCACTTAATTTATGTTGCCCTCACAGTGCTGCTTTGCCTCCACATGGATCAAGTTTGGCTGATGACTATCGTAGAAAGTGCCTCTCGAACCTTTACAAGCTGTCTCAAGATGATTATGTTAAAGGCGAAACGGATCTCAACAACGTATTCAAAAATAAAAATAAAAATAAGTAAAAACAAACTTTAAAGAAGAATTAGAAATAGAACACACAATCAAATTATGAATTAAGTAACTAAGTTTGAAAAAATAAAATTTCAAGTCACTTAAGAGAAACTAAAATATTAAATTTATATTACTTTACTTACCTTCAATAGCTCAAATTTTGAAAATGATCTAAATATGTCTTGCAACATGTGGTGGTTGGTGACAAACATTTGGATCTCTTTAGCCTTTGCATATAACTCTTTGATCCAATCAATTTTGTTCCCAATCTTTTGAAGCATAAGATTGGGAGAGTGGACTGCATAAGGTGTTTAAATAATGTGTGAATAGTGTTCCTCAACCTAGTAACTCTACAATTCTTTGTGTTGTTTGTTATGACTTGAACAATATTATAGGGTCCCACCTCCTCAATTATTGTGATGAAAATGTTAGCAATAAATTGGCCATCCTTCACCTTCCTCTCATAATCCATGACTCAAAAACATTGTCCTTTTAGAGGACACTACTATGACATTGACCAAGGGCTGAGTTTTAACATCTTTCGACCCATCAGAACACCTTTGTATAGGCCCATGAATCCCTTATGGGCTTTATTGAATCTTTTACAAGCTTGATCTCTTTGTCTAATAAGGTGCTACACACCTCATAATCTGAGCCCTTGTACCATTTTGGAGGCTCATTAATCTTTCTCACAATTTCTTGCCAATATGGTGAGCGAACAACATTGAAAACCTACTCATTTGCATAAATATAATTTTGCTATGTGTTGATTAGCAATGTCTCAACTATTATTTGAGATGCCATTTCCAAATGTCCATTTTGTCTCTTATTTGTAGTGGGTTGTTCTTTAGGTATGACCAAAACTGGGTGGGTCTCTACTACCCCAACATTGTAATTAGATGGGGGCATAGGGGGCTTAATTCACTTTGATCTTTTTGTTAAAGGATGATTTGCTCTATAGCTTGCTTGTTTATTTGTTTGTTCCTGCTCATTAATATATTCTATCACTTGCTTTGATGGAATAGGTACACCGTACACCATTCTTTCTAGGGAAAGCTTTAATGCCTAGTCTAAGAATTCCACATAATGGACTTTCACCCGACTATCTGAATTTGAATATTTGACATCACATCCCTTGCAAATCCAAATATAACCCTCACCACTTGGAACCAATTGTATTATATCAATATACTTCCAAAGACGAGAACTTGGATCTATTTTGAATTTAGGTCAGCCTGTGGAGCTAGAACTAGCTGCCATCGTAATTCCTATGGAAATAAATTTTATAAATAATACATTCAAAAACAAATAAAATTTTAAAAACAAAAACTAATATAAAACCTAACTCTTTTAAAATTTTAAGCATGAAGATGATTTGCTCAAGGATCATTTGCAAATTGCAAATAAAGTTAGGTTTTATATATTGTCTTCTGAATAGATAGATATACAAAAAATAGATATATACATTTGTAGGAAAATGAAAGAAAGCAAAGCAAGAGAGTTTGTTTTATGCTTGTAAAACAAAAATCTAGGAAAAAAAAGAAACTTACCTCTTTTCAAAAATATTCTTCTATGATCTTTTTGGCAGCAAATGGACACTTGCAAATATGTAGGAATAACAATGCAACCGTTGTGGAACCTTTAATGATCAATCTTCAACTCCCTTTGTCAAATGACAAGCAAGAACGAAAGTTCAACCTTTTGGAATGGTATTTGTCTTTTACAATAAAAATGAGCTAAAATGAGTTTGTTTAGGTGTTTGAAATGCTTTAGATTGCACTTTTAGGGTTAGGAATTCATTTCAGGGCGACTATGTCAAAGGGTGGGAAAATTAACAAAAATACAAAAAAATAAATGAAAGTGTTTGAATTCTAATTGGTTCGCTTTGGGTTCGGTTAGATCTGCTTGGATCCTCCTTGGTTTATCCTGAGTTCATCCGTAGGGGACCGGATTGTGGGTTTGGTTTGAAATGGACTTAGATCTGGCCAGTCCCCTGGTGGTTCCAACAACATAGTTCTATGGGTTAGTGGTATCAGTCCAAGGAAAAAGGTAAAATGGTGATTGATGGGGTCTTAGAGTTGAGGATGGTGGCTGGTATGGAGAGTGTTCCTACTCCCAATTAGGGTCCCCCTAAGTTTGGCAGGTCTCTTGAGCTTGAGTACTCATAGGGTACTAAGCAGGACATAGTAGACTCAATAGAGATTAACTTAGAGCTACAATATAACATTTTGAGGTGGCTTTTCAATGAAAACAACAAGCTCAAATCTAGATTGATTCTCTTCAACCTAATGTAATTGAGAGCTCCCCTCCCTTGTTGAGTGGTAATAATGGGCAATGGTACCTTGTGGGTGAGATCTATAAGCTCAAGGAGAAGAACAAAAGATTGGACATGCTTTGTAATGAGCTTGGTGCTATAATGGAAGATTTGAAGAAAGTTAGTTGAGTAGAACAACTATAAAAAATTGGACGACTAGCATACATATGCTGCACGAAGGGGGAGGGTGGGGCAGAAAAAGGGACAATTGGACTTAGGCCCTAGCAAGCGTATCAAAAACCAAACCAAGAAGAAGGTTATTGAGGTTGAGGATTGGAAGTTGATTTTCTTGAGGATCATTTGCAATTCTTGAAGGAGGAAAAGGAGGCTACCAAAACTGTCAATCATGTAATGCGCTTCAATTGGTTCTTTGGTGGTTTTGCTGTTAGTTAGTTGTCTGCTTCCTACTTTCTCTTTGCTTTGTTTCCTTCTCTGCTTTGTAGCCTTTTTGGTGTGTATTTTCATGATGTTGGTACTCTTAGCTTGCCCCACATTCTTGTAAAAGGGTTTGGGCCCCTTCATAACCCAATCTTTACCAATTAATGCAAAAAAAAAGTGGTGTGCAAGAAAATAAAAACTTAGAAAACATCTTTTTTTTGCCATGTCATTGATCACATTTATCTTATCTGGATCAATTTTGTTTGTCTTACATGCAACATGATCCAATGATTTCATTCAAGGCACCACTAATTAACAGTTCTTATAATTCAATAGCAAGCATTCTTGCCAACATAGCCGCATGCATTGAGATATAAGATCATCCCATATTTCATATATATACTACTAATCCAAAAAAAATTCAAATACTTATTGCACAACCCTTGATAGACACACAATTGTTCTTCGGAAATTAGTGAATCCATGACATAAGCCAAGAAGCATTCTTCTATATCCATATATCCCTAAAACTAAAATGTTTGTGAATTCCAGCTGAACTTCCACTATGTTAATTTGATTATACCCCCAAAATTAAAAACCCATCCAAGAAGTTGTATATCTTGCTTCTTAACACTTCCCTAAAAGTAATGCCCTTTTACAAAATTGGAAAGAGATCTTTGTTGGTGATTATATTGAGGCTTTGAAATCTCTACAAATTCATTTTTTCTCTTTAATTGTTTTTGGAATTGCTTTATTTTGTGGACTGGGCTGTAGGAGACAGCTAGCCATCAACAGTCTAATTGTCCCCTGCTGACCCCTAGGGAAAAATGGCATTTTTGATATGTTTCCAATTTTTCTTTTTAAATGGGTATGGCTGGGGTAAGTTTCCAACCCATCCTTGTGTCCTTGAAACGTCCCCCATACTATATGGGCTTCAAAACATGGGGGATGTGTTCTTGGGGTACATAGATCTGTATTATTTGGACAAAAGAAAGTTAATTGCTTTCCAATTGACATGTTCGAAAATTTTCAGCTTTGATACCTTTCAAGTAGAGTTGTTGAAAATTCCCCCTCCCTTGCCTGGACATATGTATCTGCATATTGGATGCCCCCAGAATGGATACAATAATTCCAGATATGGCATGGCTACTGTATCCAAATGTATCCATAAACCAGCCTATTTTTAGGCAATATCTGACAAATCCAGATATGACATCCAATTTAGAGTGTCAAAAGAAATTCAAAATTTGTAAAAACCAGAAAAACATAAAAATACTTGTACACACACACAAATCCCTAAAGACACAAACATAACATAAAAAAATAAATAGTATAAATTAAAATATAAAAACCAAAATATATATAAATGAATATTTTTGCAATTATGTCCTATATCCTTAGATATGTAACTATAAATAATTATAAATGCATTTTTTTAATAATTGTCTTATCTAGCAGTATCTGTATCATGGAATCTTGTAAATTCATTGTATCTGTATCTTATACCATATCTATTTCCATGCAACTCTGCTTTCAAGCTAAGAAACTTGTAGATATTTGACTATCAAACTATTATGCCAATTGTCATGCTTGAACAATGTTTAATATTGATATAAAGAAAGGTTGATTGTGGTTGTGGAAAGAAATTGAATTGAATTCCTAAGGATGATAATTATATACTCTCTGTATTTTAGCCAGTACGATTCTAGATGTCTTCCAAATCTGCAATCATGATTTTTCACTCATTGCAGCAAGTTAAGGAATCATACCAAGACCTTTTTGAGTGGGGATAAAAAATCCTGGCCAACCGAAACTGCACCCTGAGATAGAATCATTTACTAAAGAAGGTGATATATATAATTCATGCAACAAATAAACAACAATAAAAGTCGACTGATTTTCTGGAGATAATGAGCACATTGTCAAATGCGTTGAAGGCATTGGCTGAGTTTTGTTGTCTAAATAGTGAATAGCTTCATAATCCCTCATGATGGTTAGTACTAGTAGTAACACCATTAAAATTACTATTGTTTATCTGTATTCAAATACTTGTTTAGACAAATAATGTTCAGTTTTTGTGCACTATATGCAGGTTAATCTACATATGGATTCATCATATGCTAGTGATTCTTTATTACAGAAAAGCTCAATTGGGGTTTATAATCCAGCGTCTAACTATTGCATGCCTCTTGGGAGACAAAATATAGAGGTTTGCAGAAGTTACAGGTAATCTTTGCTCATATTTGAAAATTCTCCTTTCTTACAGAGAGAATAGTTTTTTTTTTTTTCCCTCCATTTAATATTTGGATGGTGAGTCTAATGGAATCATAGGCTAGGAAATATGGTTAACAGTAAGCTTACATGCTTTTGATAAGAGTTTAAGAAAGCCCCTAAAAACTGATGCATGATGTAGTTATAAGAGGTACAATGAAAATGGCTGAGTGAGGCGGGGGCTAGCCATATCAAAAATATTTTGTAGCCTTGAATTTGCTTCATTTATCTCATGAAAATATGACTGACTTTCTGTTCAATTGTATATAAGATAAGCCAGAAAGATTTAGCTCAGAGTCTAGACTCAAACTAAATACCATAGGTTCTCATAGCGCCCAATCACTTGTATCCTGGCAAATATTCTGTATTTTGTTTCACATCTTCACTTGTCACTCTTGTAAATTATCATTATCCATGCTTCTCTCATGTAATATTGATATTTGGGCAATTGCAAGGTCATGTCTAAAGGTTAAGGGCCAAATGATATTCCTATTTAACACCATATCTTGGGAAACAAATTTTCTTCTGAGACTTTGCACTTGACACTTGACACTTGAGGCGCATGGTCATCATAAAAAAATGAATGAAGTGAAAAGAAAAACATACGTAACTAAGATTTTCTTCTTTGTAAAGTTTTGTTTTGTTATTCCCTTGTATATTTCTTGTCCACCTTAGATCTGTTTTTTTTTTGTTATTTTTGCCTCACTGTTAGCCATTCCTTAGGTTAACATATTTGGAACTAGATAATATCTGTTATTGCAATGATATTGATTATTTTTTGGCCAAGTACAGGGATGCACTGAGAAGTACACACTCGTTGGAGGTGGAGCAAGCTGAGTTTACATTGGCATTTACTGTAACAGTTCCTTTTCTGCAAAACCTTACACTTGTTGTTACTAAAGGTTTTTCCCCACAAGAAAGTAAAGGAAGCAGAAGGGAGTTATTAGAAAAATTTGAATCGAGTGACTGTTTGAACAAGAAACTAGTTCTAGAAAAACTTTTATCGGAATCTCAAACAGTTGAGGAACTCTTCAATTTGCCTTTCAACTGCTTTCAATTTGTAAGAAGAGGTTTATTCGTTGTCAGATAATAAACAGAAATTTGAATGTTTTTGTGAATCTTTTGTCTTTTCTAAGTGCAACTAATGATAAGTCTATCTGAGTACATTTCGCTGCACAAAGGATTGTGTAATACCACTAAGCAAAGGGATATTATACCTGTCTGTATTCAATTTTTTTAAGGAGATGGAGTAGGGAGATATTTTAAAATCCTACATCCTTTCGTATAGAAAATCCCACATCTTTTTTAGGATGTGCACACAAACAATGATCTCTTAATTTTTTAAATCAGAACAAGTTTCTGACATCTTTTCAAATGTTTTGTTAATTTGCTAGGTTGCTATTGGAAATTTATATCATGTTACAATATTAGTAAAGGAATGAGAGGGGACGACATGTTTTGTTGTGGACATGCAAACAACTTACAGGGATCTATAGCTCGAAACTTGGACATGATCATGAAAATGTTCGATAGCTAATTGTAAGATTAATGTTGACAAGAAACAAATTGTTTGACATATAGAAATTTCTCTTGTTGAAATAAGCCGATGAACTAACCCGAGGGTGAAATGGGTTGGGTTGGTTATAATCACAATATTGTATATACAGATTTATGTAACCATATTCACGATGGTTGAATGTCACACAAAATGTTGGTCATGTGGCTAGTCACCACAAAATGACATTGTTGATGTGGCTGCACTTCACGCTGTTATACATTGAAGTGTGATTGTATGTGGATATTGTAATGCTCGCCTCAATGACACAATAGAAAACTCTTGTAGAACCTTAACGCAAAGTGATTTTTTTTAAGGCATTAACCAAAACAAATAATTTTACTTAGAACCCACATGCTTCTTGCACCCAACTCATTCGTAGAAGACGTATGCAACTAATAAACTTGCACACGCACGAGATACAAATTCAACTCATGCAATGCATGTTTTGTTTATTGTGAATTAGATTTGTTAACGACACTCATTGACGCAATTAACTATTTATATTATTTGACCCAACAAAGCATTCATACCATGTGCTCTTTCATGGAGGCTTATCTCATTCATAGAACACAATTATTACATGATTCGTAATTTAGATGCATAATTAAAAAATAGAGTTCAGTTTGTAGGGTTGCAACCATAGGTTGGTGCCCAATTTGCATGGATTATAACTAGCACAAGAGTTGCGTATTGTTAGTACAAGATTTGTACTGTGCAACATGCCATTAGTCATTTTCAACACATTTACACATGCTACACTTTGGGACAACTTTCATTATAGACTTATGCTTTACCCAAATTTACATAATTGTTGTTTATTCAAGGCCCAAGCCTTTATATGAAATACATTTCTAATTCTCATATGTACTCCTAGGTGTAATCAATGCATAATTCCATATCAAAGTTCTTTCTTCCATGATTCCTATAGTTGTTAGAGTCTTTCATCCATGTGGAGGTTACTAGATTGGAGGGATGCCCATCTCCTTATTATATTGACATCGCCAAGTGGACAATAGGTTGTATTTGACACTCTAGTACAACCCTTAAGCCAAAAGGACATTTCATGACCCACAAATTTCACAAGTATTACATGGACTTATTGACAACATAGATCACACAAACTTACATGATGCATACAAGCACAAGGTTTAGGGGTTATTCTACAGCACCAAGAGACCCTTTGCAAGGTCCCTTACGTAGGGAAGAGAGTTGTTTTTTAACATGGGATATTCAAGAAACAACACCTATTTCCATTCACTTATGTGACACTTAGATCCTCTACTTTTTTATTTGCTCCACCACTAGGATTAGTAGATCGAATCTCTCTATCACACACACATAGACATACACTTTTGTTTAATTCCATTGTGGGCTTTATCAGTTGGCTTTCTCATTTAATGACCACCCTTATTTTGTTCACTTCTGCAACCACTTAGCTCGCAAATCCTTAACTTGCATGACCACTAGGACAAATAGGTGTGGCATGGGCACCCTATATCTATTCACTCATGTGGCTATTAAGAGCCCTCAACTCCTTTCCCTTTTGTGATCACTAGGATGAATAGGCATGACAAAGAGCATCACATATTTTCATATCTCAATAAACTTGGAGAATTACACAATTCTTGTTCACTTGTTTTCCAGTCATTAGCATCACACCTAGAGCTCTCCCTTCGCCAATTGTGACCACTAGGACAAATTAACATGACACCCTTTCATAATTCTCAAATCTAATTTAGACAAGCTTGATGCATACAACATCTTGGGCATCACCAAAAGTGGGCAAACACATTTGTAACCCATTTATTCAAGTGATACTTATGCTTGCCCACATTGGGTGACTATCACAACTCAACACACACACACACACACATTCATTACCATTAGAAACAAATACACAAATGCATTGCTACAATTGACTTGTGATGAGTCTACCACAAATAGAATATTAACATGCATTTCTTTCCATTATTGTTATTTTCAATTCATTCATTTCTTTAATGAGTTGGTTTAGGATAAACCTAGTTACTTATCACACTTTTCCATATTCAACAACTCACATAAGTTCTTTCTTCTATTGAAGAATCTATCATGTTGTATTCCACTCCAATGCTTTGCAATCCTTCACTTACTCGTTCTGTTAGGTTTCCTCATAATGACATCACAAACACTAGCAAGGTCATCACTTATTTCTTCCACACTCCACAAACCCTCATGATTTTCCATAGAGATGTCTTCATCTATATTCTTGATGACACACCATTGCCATGCATTCCAACTAGACAATTTATAACTTTGGGAGCATCCTCATACACAACATAGGTCACCTTTCCAAGGGATTTCCTCTTATCAAGTTTTGCTCATAAATTCCTCTCCCAAAACAATGTTCCTTGTAAATTTTGTCATCAATGAGAAAATTATGCCAATATCATGTCCTATTCATTGATTTTTTTAGATACCTTGGTTTTCTTTTCCTTGCCTTCTCTTTCTCTTGGTTATGTTGCCCACATACTAGCTTGTCCCATTTTAAACAAATCCAATCTTAACAAGAAAATTGACATCTCTCGATGCCAACTTTGTCCTACACATAATCACCTTACCTTTCATGACGTGGGATTTTCACTAATCCTAGTTGCTTCTTAACCCAACCAAGTGGACTTCAAGGACTTTATTTGATTTTATTATTAACATTTCAAAGGTTGATAAATGTCTAAATTTTATTCATAAAGCACATGATATTCAAACACTCGAGGTAAGATCACATATCACTCACTATGAAACTTAAATGTTGATTCCATATCATTTAAATCAAAATTGAACGATCACATGGACTCATGTCTTGACAACAATTCAATCAACTCATAAATACATAAAACAAGCATTGCTAGCCACTTTGTGGCTGGGTGTTGACTATAATAGGGTTTATCACAAGGTTGGGTTTCCTCTTTAGCATCTAAAGAGAAATATAGGCTTGGCATATGAGATTAGTCCCCTAATCTCTAGTCTTATTCAACTTGTCATCGAAATTCTCACACACACATCAAATACATCCATGGAAACACATATATAACCAAATCATGTTGACACCAACATATCATCATATACACAGTGAAGAAAAATCATACATAAGCGTCATAATCAATTACACAATGTTTCCATTTTATATCCAAAATATTAGATTATACCAATTCCATCATAATTATCTAGAATCTAATTGATAAGATCTAATCTTTTAATGTTTCAAAACAAGGAATATAAAGTGTTGATGTTTCCAAATAAATATTTGAGCATGGCTCTCATCAAACACAATTAGTAACACAAAAAAATTGTCACATAGGTGGGCCTTACATTCCCCTCTCCTAAAAATAGACTTGCTCCTATAAGTCATTGAAACACATGAGGATCAAGAACCCCTAGTTGATTGCATCCTCCAATGTAGCTGAAGTCTCATCAAAATGACTCCTCTAGACCCTTACCTAGTCTAAGTTTTGACCTTGAAGGCTCAACCACCAATAGTCCAAAATATTGGCTTGCTCCAAAACGACCTACCTTCCTACCTTTATGTACATGGTAGTCTAGTTTGACACATGGTTGCTATCAAGAACATGTTTTCTCAAAACCGAAACATGGAAAACATCATGAATGTATGACAAGTTGGACTAGACCAATCCTTTATCAGATCTCAAAAGGTCTTACAAATTGAGGTGTACGGTTAGAGAAATTCTTATAACAAATTAGACTCTTATGAGGTCAAATCTTCAAGAAAACCTTGTCACCATCCAAGAAATGTGAATCTAAATATAATAAATGTCAATCTAATATTACACCATCAACATACACATTTTGACAATCTTGTGCCTCTAAAAGGCATTTTTGAATCAAATCAAATTGTCTCTCCATGTCTTACAACATAGTGAGACCAATAACAACTTGGTCCTCAACTTTGTCCCCAACTAAAAGGTGTCCTTAGTGGCTTGCCATAAAAAGCCTCAAAAGGTACCATACTAAGAAATTGTGGAAACTATAGGTATAAGAAATTTTTTCCAAACATAAAAAATCCTCCCACATGGATTGTTGGTCCATCACATACATGCAAAGGAGGTCCTCTAACACCCAATTCACTTGCTCCATTTGACCACCAATCTTAGGATGATAGGTTGAATTGAAATCGAGTTGCATGCCCAATACATTTTGTATAGATATATAAAAACCTTAGATGAAGACTTGATCTCTATTTGAAATATGTCTTCATGGGATTGCGCACAATCTAACAATGTCATTAAAAAGACTTTAGCTATTGAGATATCATTATATGTAGTCTTTGTAACAACCACATTATATAGAACATTAAACAATAAAGATTTTACTCTCATCTAGAGCATTTTTTTTTTGAACAACATAACAAGATACTTCTATTGCTGCTATACATTAAGCAAGATAGTAATCTATCATATCAACATGAATAAAAATTGAATTAATAAATTCAAGTATTGTAATGAAAAGTACAAGGGTAAGAGATTATAAGTCCTCATCTGGATTTAGCATCTTCCAAAACTTAGCTCGCCATCTGCATGTGAGGGAAAGCATCATCTGAGTGCTTTTCCACCATCCATAGACTTGTGCAGTCCCCCGCACACCTTCCTAACTAGAAGGGGGCCCTTCCCTTCTTACAAAAGACAATGTTGGAAACCCTCGAAACAACCATCTGAGCTCTGGTGGTGAAACCCTACCTAACTGACTTTGCCTTGCTACTAAGGATTCCTTCCTACTAAGCAGACAACTCTGGTTAGTTAGGTATATGGGTTACTTGTGAGTACTAAGTGCAGCACCTGCACCTACTATGGCCATAACTTTGTACTACTGTACAGACTCACCCACCCTGCTTGACTTGGAAAAACTCTTCTAATCTAGCGCTTCTGAGAGACTTTCTCTCTGCCCTTTACTCTTACCAAGGACACCTGTCCTAAGGCATACTCTCTAAACCTAGTTAAGGTTTTTTTTTAACAAGACACACTTTTCTTGGCTACCTGCCACGTGTGATTGACATTCAAGAACTAGGGTTTCAAACATGACACACTTTACTTGGCTACCTGCCTAGTGTGACCGTCATTCAAGAACTAGGGTTTCAAGAAACCTCTCAACTTCTATGGCTGACAATCTTAGCTTAGACTTACTCTTTTGTTAGAGCAATATCCGGGTTTTAAATCAAGAAGGCATAATGATATCCTTATCAACCCCTAGACAACTTGGTATATACTTGCACCTTACCCATGTTAACCATTTAAATGGCATGCATAATAAATAGTCAAGAATGCATTCGAAACCAGGGATTTATTTCTGTAACAAGCAGCAACCAGTTCTTATTTCCGATAGAAAATCATTTACATTTCTCATTAAAACATTAACATGTTTTTCCAGTAATCAGAACGTTTGTTATTCTTCTTTGTTATTATTGTTCTAGGTTAACTTCTGCTAACCTACTGGTTTTTCTTTTCATTTCAGGTAAGATAGATCAAAAGCCACTAAGCATGTTCAAGTTCGACATGGAAATTCCTTCTAGAATATTCATTTAAGCACCAACAGTTGTAGTTAGGAATATTAGCAAACAAAAACAAGCAGTGAGCTTGCTGTTACAATTTTCTCTAACCATACTATAGAGATTAATTGCAACCAGAACAGTAATATCAGATTACAGAATAAGACATGCATGTTGCATTACTCAAGGCTTAACTTGCATCAAGAAACTCAGAAATTCCAAGTAACGGATTTCTCAGAAGTAAAACGTGCCCGTAAAAGTCTGAGACTTGACAAAGCTGCGATGCTCTATAGAAGCCAAGAACTCCAAGTATTCTTTCTGCTCATACAATTTCTGTTGAAGACGTCTCTACTCCTGCTCTTTTATAAGCTATTCGAGCTCCTAAAGAGGCTTGCCTAATTACATAATATTGATTCTCTCCTTACAACGTCAACTTCCAAAATCTTTTCTCTTCCTTCTAGCCACACATAAGCTTAACCTCCTCTCTCCCTTCTCCCTCTTTTGTTATGAGGGGTTATCAAAACTCAAAGCAAGATCGATTAAGTTTTAGGTGGTTATGATAACCACTTCCATAGTTTTCTCAAATTCTCGTTTCAAGAAGGTTGAGCCTCCTAAGATATCATTTAAAATCAAGAAGTATATGTCTAAAGATGGCAGATATTTAGCCAACAATATTTCCTGAGATGTTGCACACTTTTGTGGCTGAAAATAAGGAACTACTTCAACAAATTTTCCCATGCCCAAGATTAAGGCCTACATTCCAATTTGAGGCAATATGATATTATTTAAAAATAAATAATGGTTGCAAAATAAAAGATCCACCAACTCCAGATGGCCCGCCTCTATTCTTAAAACATGAGGTTAGTTTTATATGTTTAATATTTGAATATCTTCCAAAATGAAATTGACGGTAAGGCATATTAGCCTCCTCATTTTAATTTAGTAAAATATTCATTTTGAATAAAATGTAATTCAATAAAATGCTTATGTATTTTAAACATTTGACCTTTCAACCATGAGAAGGTATTTGCATTAAAATGTCTCTAGGCATTATCGCTTATCATCATTATACTTGCCTGAAGGAGAATAATTAATGTCAATATGTATATTAATACACACACACACACACACACATATATAGCTAGGCCAACAGGTGTAATTTCAAACTCAATAGGTGGTGGTGCCATACCAATAAATTCAGATGCCAAATTTTATATTTCCCTCCATGAAGGAAATAATTAACTAGACGGTCATCCATGCACATGTTCAGGCATGTATGCATCATTATGTGTATGCGCATATGCATGCATACGTATGATCGTAGGCTCATAATTTCACCTGTCATCATGCGGTTGCGTCCATATGCGTGCACTTGCAATGGTGTATGTAGGTTCCTCCTACCTGTGAGTGTATGCCTGTTTGGTTAATTTCATTGACATAAGAAGATAGGAAAAAATGGTTTTTCCGAATCCTAAAACCACCTACAACAAAACCGCATCCAAAATCATACAAAAGACTTACCTCAAAAAAGGATTCCTATCACACACATCTAGGGTTCCTAGATCCCTTGACCTAACCCTAACTCAGATGGCAATTTCTAGGGCATTCCAACACCACCTCTCTACTCAGATGATACTTTCCCTCCTCTGAGGATCATTGTATGGCTACCCTGCATCCAAAGTCCAAACAAGTGAAAAATTAGTTTGACATCCAGATAAATCTCCATTGTATATTCTCTAGCTACACAATTATTGTAAAGTAAACTTTTCTTTCTCTAGGGCATCAAAACACAACTTATTCTTTCTGAATAGAACATAGCACATATCATAATGGCATAATTCTCATTGCATTAATAGAACTTAATCACAAGACCTCTACATGTCATGCACTAGTAAATCAAAATTTGCATCATTCATAAGTCATATTGCAAAAAGTAAAAGTGTTTTCAAAGCAACTAGGGTGGGATGTAATAGTCTTCATGGGTGAGAATGTACAATTTTTGTCAACTTTTCTGTTATAACCATAATGGCATCATAATGTTATGACGACATATGAAGGCACACTATGAAATCTATGGAAATGGCGTCCCACTTCCATTCTCATACATCATGTAGATATAAGAGTCTCAATGAATGTTGGTGCTCAACCTTAACATATTAGCACTCCAAGCATTGCACTAGAAACTCTGTGATGTTGTGCTTTATACCATCCAAGTGGTAGAGTTGATGTAGATCTATGGACATCTTTTTCACTCTAGAATGCACAACATATGGGCATGCTGCCTCTCTTCTAATTTTTTTGTCACACTCTGCCTTCCTTAGGCACATGAATATGTCCAAGGAACCTTATCAAATTATCAACCTTATGTACATACTATGTATGATTTTGTGATAGTCCTTCCTTCCATGAACCAAGCCTTTACAAATCTCTAGATACTACACAATTGAAGATATGTGCTCTAAAAGACGTGTATGCAAATCAATACTCAATGATATGATTGCAATTACATGGTGTCACTTGCTCAATGTATGTACTATAACATTCTTGTCCTCTTTGACTTACTTGACCTCAAAATTATATTCCCACAAGAATTCCATCCAATGTTGCATGTTGAGTTAAAGTTGAGTGAAGATGTATTGTAGGCTTTGATGATATATTCAAAGTTCAGTTTATGTCAAGAAGAAAATGGTGCCATTACACTCGTGCATACACCATTACCACAAGCTCTAGATCATGAGAGAAATTCAACTCACTATCCTTAAGCATTGGTGAATAAAATACCACAACCTTGTCCTCTTGTACGGGGACAATCTGTATTCTATCTAGGAAGCAACCATGTAAATCACACAAGTATTGACCAATTTTGTTATAGAATGGATCAATGCACCTATGAATTGCTCTTTAAGAATCAAGAAAGTCTTCTCAAACCTTTTTGTCCATTCAAATTTCTTTCCTTTTCTCTTTAAAGAGGTAATGGGATGGGCTATTCATGAGAAATCCTAAACATATATGCAGTAATAGCCTACCAATCCCATGAAACTCCTTACCTTTCCCATGTTTGAATGTGTCAACCATTATACCAAATCTCTTGTCTTGGAATGATCTACTAATATGCCATCTACAAAAAAAATATGACCAAAATATTACACACAATTATGAATAACTCACAAAACAAAATTCACATAAAGCTCATTCTCTCTTAAGCACTACAATACCTACTAGAGGTGTTCCACATGCTCCCTCTTGGTCTTGGAAAATATCAAAATTTCATTAAGGAACACTAACACAAACTTATCCAAGAGAGTTTTGGATTCTTTGTCCATCCAACTCATAGACATTGCAAGTGCATTAAAATACTAAGACTAGAGGGCACCATTGTAAACTCATAATCCATATTTAATGAGTTTTAAGTGCAATTTTATAGCAATCTACCTCCACAATCCTTAACTAATGGTAGTCCATCTTCATGTCTACCTTAATGAATTCATACTTTGGCTCCCTTCATTTGGTCGAATAAGTAATTGATTATGGGCAGTGGATAATAGTTCTTCACTATCACCTTATTCAATTGCCTATAAGATATTCATACGTAGAGATATCCAACCTTTTCCACAAAGATCATTGGCATACCCCAAGGTGACACACTAGGATGAATAAACCCTTCTCTAACTCTTCTATTTGAAGCTTGATATAACAAAACTATGGAGTAATCATATGATATGGATATTTAGAAATAGGCTCCACCCTAGGGACTAAATCATCTTGAAAATCAATCTCACAATGGGCTAGTGTTGCATGGACTTTGGTTTTGTCCTTGTTCTTTCCCCCTTTTAATCATTTTCAATTCCTAGTCATGAGTTTTCCTTTGAAAATTGTCTAAGTTTTGAGTCCTAGGAAAATTTGATGAGTTTTAAAACTTGCGTCGACTTCCCAAGAGGTTGTCACAACCTCATCGACTCTCAACAAGGTTTCACAACCTTCTTAGAGTCCAACAGTACTTTCACAATGTCTTGTTTATGAAAGATAATGTTTGTGTTGGTGTCTTGTCTAAGTTTTGAGGTTTGTGTTGATCGTTAATGAAATCTTCTCTCTTCAAATGTGAAAGAAATATTTTTGAAGGTGGCATTAGAGGTTTACCATGGTTTCAAAACCTTCGTTGATTCTCAACAAGGTTGTCACAACCTTTTCAAAACTTGATATACTATGTAGAACCTATAAAGAAAATGAAGATAAAGATTTCTTGGCCATCGTTGGGGTTCAAAAAGATATTTTTGAAATAATCCTCCTCTTGTTGGAAAACAAAGAAAAGTGTTATACAAAAGAGTTTCGACATGGTATTAGTTTTGAAACCTTCATTAGTTCTCAATGAGGTTGTCACAACCCCATTGGAACTTGATCAACCATTCATAACTAATGGAAAGGATGGATATAAGACTTCATGAGAAACTCATTGAAGATACAAGAGGCAACTTTAAATGACTGTAAAGAGATTGATGAAGGCAAATCCTCTTTGTCGGCCTTTTAACCTAGTTTTGAAACTATTGTTCAAAGCCAATAAGGTTTTGAGAATCTCTCAAACTTTCGACAAGAAAGCTTAAAGATTATTCATTTCAAAATTGGAGGTATTAATGTGGTGGGAGTTTACACGTGCCAACATTACAAGGTTCCATTAATGCTATCATAGAACACAAGAACATTAAATGCAGATTAATATAAAGGAAATGTTAAGAAAAAAGAAGGCACTTTGGTGAGCATTTATTGAGAACCAATAGCGAATTGCAAAAAGTGAATTATAGAGTTCATCCCAACTACTATAAAGAGAGGTTTCAAAGGAAATAGAACACATAAGGTTTACTTGATTTGAAGGTACATAAATTGATTTTTGTTCTCGTAGTTCATAAGGAGAAATAATTTCCTTTGGTAAAGCTGGTTTCATGAAAAATTGTTTCCCACAAGTTTTCTTGCCAAGCATCAAAATCCCCTTGGATTTGCCTAATATTGTATTGAAGAATTTTATTTTCTTCATGTACAAATTTTCCTTATAAAATATGAAGTATAAATATTTGAGGTATGCGAATTTATCTATTTTAGAGAGCACATTGCCAAAAATTAGAGACACAAAGTTAGGGCATGTAAAGTTGGAAGATTTTTGAAAAAAATGAGTGAGGGAAATAAATCCTCGTAGCACAAAAGGTGGTAGATAGTGGGCTCCTAGAAGTAACAGGATTTCCCAAGGTTGTGTGATGCACACACCTTGTTTTAGAATGCACAAAGCATTATAATCCCACACCTAGAGAGATAAGAAAAACAAACAATAGAGTCATAGCTAAATTAGATAGAGAATCCATAGGAGTTACTTTCAAATTACCTTAAAGAGAGGTTTTTGTTGATATCAACACTATAGTGGTGTACCAACATTTCATCAAGAAGAAGAGTGTGTGTAGAAATACTATTGCAAGATGTTGGTTGGTAGTCCCCAAAAAGGGTAAGTCATAATTGCCTAAGAACCTACATGTTAGGGTAAGTCCTAGAAGATTCTTGAGGTTCATTCTGTAAGTATTTTCCTTTTGATGATATAGCACATTATTGTTTGCATCTGTCTTACGTGGAAGGTGTTTTTGTTCATTGTTTGATCATGTGTCTCATGTTTATTCACAATTCTAATGTGGTATTAGAGCATGGATTCAACAAACCCCTTCTTGATTTTTGAGGGTTTTCTTCAACTAGGGTTATAGACTTTAGATTTGGAATCTCCATTGCCTTTTTTGCAATTTTTCGAGGTGGGTGAATTTTAGGTGCATTTTGGCACAAAAAAGACCTCATTGCTGCATCCAGTAGGTTGATTCGACAAATTTTGATATAAAATTCACCCTATTTTGGTGTCAAGAGCTTTTTAGGCAATTTTTTTTGTAGGGGGCCTGTGAACGACCCTTGTCTGACCGTATCGTATGATAGATTTTAAAAAAATAAAAAATATTTTGGACATTATTTTAAGTGACGTCGCTATTATAAGCGACACAACCATAGATAGCTAACTGTCATGGACTGCCAACCACAACAACAATGGCTTTGTCGCTAGCCACTAGCGGCCTACAGAGCCATCACAACACCACTAAGCCAAATGCCTTGGGAGTGGGGCCTCCCGCCTTTTGCTCAGTTGGCGACAGTAGGGGCCACCCCATATATTTAATTATTATTATTATTTTTAAATTTTCCAACGGCCTCTTTGCTGCCCAGGGTCACATGGGTGACCAGTGCCCACCCCTAGGGGCTATTTTTTTTTTTTTTTGCAAAATAAGCAAAATGGGGAAAATTGACATAACTTTTCACTCGAATATTGAAATTGGGAAAAATGAGATATTGTTGGAAAGTTGGTTCTGAGAACTATCTAATAGTGTTGTTTTTTTCTCAAATTTTGTTGTTGGTACATTCTACAGCCTGTCAAATTCAGAGGTGTTTTTTTTCACTTTCAAGCTCATAACTTTTGACTCGTTTCTTTGCTTTTCGTGATTCCAACGACTTTAGAACTGTCTTTCAAAGTTATTCACAACCATCTATGCACTTTTCCCATATTTTTCTCTAGGTACATTTATTCAACTTTTTGTGTTCACATTTTGGTGAATTACTTGGATGTTTTAGACCCTAGAAACTTTTTCGTTTTTGTGGGATGACTTGTTTTAGGCTGTTCTATATGTATTTCTAGATTACTATTCTATTTGGGCATTTTGAGCATTTTTTACATGTAATTTTTTTGTAGACACATTGAGATAAAGTATCATTCTGATGTATACTTTTTTGGGATTTTGCACATTCTGTTGTGCCTTTTGTACTCACACTGATATAAAGTGCCATGGGTGGGTTGTTAGTTCCTTTATTTTTCCATGACACCTTTGTCAAGTGAGTGTTCCTTCCATGACAACATCAAATCAGAGGTTTTTGCCTCTTGTGTATGTGCCTTGGTTTTCACACCCTTTTTATTTGTAGGTACTTTCATGTGCACATTCAGATGTTATTTGTTATCCTACATGCACTTCTTGGTGACACATAGTTTCAATGTACTTGTCTTGGCTCTCCCTTTCTGCATTATGGGGGAGTTTCTACTATTCCTGTTAATGCTTCCTTGGTTTCGTTTTGGAGTGATCTATGTATCTAGTTCTTGTTCCTATGTACTAGGCGGATGCAACGGCTGGTTACCCATGCATTTTGGTGAGATGGAGCATTTACCATATGGACATTCTTCCATTCCTATTTTTGGAGGAAATCTTCCATTTTCATTTGATCAGTGTTCTTCAGACTATTGGTATCTATTTTTTTGACTTGCATCATGCATGTTGAGTAGTATCATTGGGGTCACTCATGCAAATTAGTGTGCCATTTGTATCTTCAAGTTCCAGGTGTTTTCCTTTGTTTTCCATTTGATTTGAGTAGTGTTGTTGGGGTCACTCATACAGATTCTTGTCTTCTTGATCCTGATCATTATTTGTTTTAGAGGAGGTTCTTCATTTCAACACTATAACAGTCATCATTCAATAGTTGTAATTTTTTTTTGTGCTTGTGCGATGTTCTTCATGTTCCTATTCTTTTTGGGACATTGAGGCCTTTAGTCCTTCATTCACCTTTTTCTCTTTTGGAAAGGAGTTTTTCCCATGAGGTTTTCTCCTTTTCTGCAGTTGTGTGAGATTAGATTCTTTGTACATTGATACCTCATCAAACCTTGTTTTTCGGGACCCATCATGCATTCTTTGCTTTTTATGCATTGGTTTTAGGGTTTTTTAGCTACTCCCTAAGTTCATCTTAAGGGGGGTGTTAGAGTAATCATACATTAGCTAATAATTAATTAATATTTAATTGATTATTAGTCTAATTTATTCTGATGCGCTTAAGATAAACTTAAGAGTGCTTTTATGTTAACTAAAGTGATCATTATTAGATCATTCTATCTCATCACATAGAATGTTGACACTTGTCATGATCTAATCCATTTATCATGTAGAGTTGCTCTTATAAAACACTCACCCTTCATTGTATTATCTGACCAAATCTCCTTGAAGACATTGAAGATTCATGGAAGATTTTCATTTTGTAAGTTTTTCTAATTGAGGAATAGAAAATCTTTATTTTGTAGTTCTCTTGTGTGGAAGGTGTCTTTGTTCATTGTTTGATCTCGCGTCTCGTGTTTATTCATAATTCTAACACTACATAGGTCTCATTTTGTTAATACATTTATGATATTATTATGCTTCTTCATAGGTTATTAGGTAATGAAGATTCCCATCATTTTGAAGAGTGGATGTATTTTTTCATTATTGTCATTGTTATTGGGGAGCAATTTATTGATTGGGACAACATGATTAGTGAAAATTCACATAAATTTCACCCAATTACAATTGAATAAATACTTTTGTATGTCTTTGTACTTGTTTTATGTCATAACTAGCATGAGGGCCTGGTTGTGATTGGTCACCTGAGGGATTTTGATGAGGTGAAGCAAATTTACGATCGCTAATCATAGCTCCAATTGGAGAGTGAATGATGCATCTGCAATGCATGTTTTCAAGGAACTCCAAGGCAACACATGGGAATGAGGATATGTTGCAAAGGTTGCACACTTAACAAATGTATATGGAAGCTATTTCATCTAGTTTAAAAGATTAACCTACATCAAAATTAGGGGCTTTGATGGGTTTCCATAGAAATTTCCTAGGTATGTAAGTGATAAATTTATCCTAATTGAAGTATGTCAAAAAATTGGTGAAGTGAATCAAAGATATAAGGAGAGGAAAAAGGTAGGAATTCCCTTCCGTATTGGATTGGCTAATTATCAATGTATCATCATTTGATGCATTGAGTATTGAAAATCCTTGGTGAAATTCACCATTCAATTCTATGGGATAAGGTTCCCTTTTGATAGTAAGGATTATGTCAAAAAAAACCTACAACTTGGACTTGGGTTCCATCACCTTCTTGAAGCTAAGGATTGATGGGTTGATTGTGAAAATGAATTTGAAGTAAAAACAGAGATTGGATGAGATTGTCTCTGCAACAAATTAGAAACTTTAGGTTAAATTGGGATATCCAAGGTATTGAAGATGATGAGTCATATTTGGTTGATCCCATTTATTTCAGTGACATCCAAACACAACCACTATCACCCCTTAATTGGGGCATCAAAGAAGTAAAGTCTAGAGGAAAGGATGGAAGTACATTTTTAGAAGGTCAAAGGAATGAGTGATGAAGAAAATTGTAGAAAAATCAACCACAAAGTCTATTGTGAAGAAAGATGTTGTAAAGGGAGAAAAAGAGGAACAAATCAAACCAACCCCCTCCTATCCTTCAGCTTCAACTATCTATCAAGCTACTAGTGGGGAAGGAGGAGATGACAATGAAGATCCTCCAAAGAAGAGTCCTAAGAAGACATGTGGAGATGATCCGAAGGGGAAAACAAAGAGAGAAAAGAGAGAAAAAGTGAGAGGCCATCCAAGAGGAGGGAAGAGAATAAGAGGATATTCATATTACTTCCTCCTCTTAGGTGATTACCTATTTATCCTCTTCATATCATTCGTCACTGGCTTTCTCACCACCACATTCCCACCAAGCTCCTCCTATTCAACCCAACTATGCCTCCATCTTCACCTGATATCTCATCCTTTTATAATTTTGGGCCTCCATTCAACACATCTCCACCCATGAGACCATTGTGGTTCTCCCAAAATATCACCGAAACTCCATTTGGCTCCCCATCTTCTTGGTTGCAACAAAATCTTTTAAAGAAGAGAAAAGTAACCCAATTGAATACCCCTAGTTTGATATTATTTATGATTTGCTCCAAAAATCACCTTAGCCAAAGAAGGCAAAAAATGCTTCTAGGTTGATAAAATATTCCACTTTTAGTAACATGTATGCAGAAGTAGCTCACTCCTATGCTAAAAAAGATATCAATGACATAACTGAGAAGGATTTTAATATCAGTCAAATTAACCTTGGTCCTTCCTCCCATGATGGAGACATTTATAATTTTCAAGTATCGATTGCCAAGTTGGTGGAAAGGATAGAAAATGATAAGGATTCTAAGTATGAGTTCAAGCAACAAAAGAAAACTTTAACTACATGTCTCAAATCAATAGTTGATACTTCAACTCAACCATTAAACAAGATAGATACCTCTTTTGATCCTAGTCCATGAAATGGTAAATAAGTAATTGAGAAAATATGCAAACATCAATCCTATAGTAGAGTAACTGAAGATTGGGTGAAATAAATAATAACTAAATGGTCAAATTTCATTGAAGAAGTGAAGAAGACATATGATGAAATTGACACTAGAGAGAAAGAAATTGATGAGGTTAATACATCCAAACATGAAGAAATTGTATGAATCAAAGTGGAAAAAACCTCAAGAAATGATTAAAATGAGGTTAATACATACAAACATGAAGAAATCATATGAATCAAAGTGAACAAAAACCTTGAGGAAATGATTGAAATGAGCAATGATAAACTTGTTGCAAAACAAATATTTCCAAGTGTAGATGAAAACATGTGCCTTCTATGGATAAAGAGTATTGAATGAAATATATTGGCTGTCAAGCAAAATATCCAGGAGCAGATCATACTGTTGAAAGAATTTGATCAGTTGAACGCATATATACAAATTGATTTTTCATCTATCAACTCAGAGCTCCAAACAAAGAACAATTATCAGGTCACTAATGCTCATTCCATCAAAGAATATTTCAAGGCAATGATCAAAATATTCTTTAATAAACATGTGTTTGATGTGGGAGCAATGAAAAAGCTTAGTAATATTGATACTGCTCTAATTCACTATGTTGCACACCTCCCAACATTTTAGAATCGATTGGAAAACATCAAGAGTAATAAGGCTATATGGAGACTCGAGAAAGACAACATAATCATACCAAGACATGATGATATTGTTCTAGCTATCAAAGCATTTTGCATCTACAAAACCAAAATATTTTCTTAGACACAACAATCTCCAATGCTAGGTTCATCTCTAATGAAAGATAAAGAAGAAATAAACAAAGACATTGTGCTACCAGAACCAAATACTTGATTTATTTCAATTGACTTTATTTCAATGAAATTTTAAAGTTATAAAAGTGTTTTAAGTTTTTGAAATGTTAAGGAAACTTTAACCTTTTCTATTTAGTTGTTAATTAAAATAATTAGTTACAACTAAAAGGCTATATATATGTAGCCAATTGTAAAGGATAAAATCTTTTTTTTTTTAAATATCCTTGTTTAATTTTAGAGTAGCATGGAATATCCTTGTTTAATTTTAGAGTAGCATGGTTGAAAGACTGAATATATTTTTAGTACAAAAGTTGAAATCCTATGTGCTTTGCAATTTTGGACATTTGAAATAAAGGAATTTGTTATGAGTATGTGTGCTGACAATATATTTTTGATGTTATTGTTCCTTTTGGTGTTGGTGTCAATTATTTTAAGTTTTAAGTTTTTTGTATTAATTTGTATTTTGTTTTATTTCTAAAACTTATGTAATTTGGGTTAATTGGAAGATGATCTTCATTGGTATGCGAACTTGACATCATCTAAAAAAATACTCTTGGTTGCATGTTATATTTTCATGGTTGAGAAAAAATAGACCTATGTTTATTACTATTTTCATGTTGAGACTTGTAAGTTTTAATATATTTTAGAGGTTTTAATTTTACTTTCTTTGTAATTTAGTTTTTTCCTTTTCTTCTTTTTGATTAAAAGAAAACCTCAAAAAAATAAATTTAATCATAAGATGGAGCTATACTTCTAAAAATTCAGAGGAAAGTTGTTTTATAAAAGATAAACTTCTCCAACTGTTGGTTCTTTTGCCACTACAAACTGGGCAACTCAGAGTCATTTTAAAAAGAATTAGTAGTGACAAATCCATTAACCAATAAGTGGCAAACCAAACAACTTATTTGGAAGTATGCACCCAAACACTTAAGGGATTGAGTGATCATTCAAAGAATGTTCACTTTCTTACCTTGATTAATCACTACTTGTGATGGGGGTTGGGGCCCTAGCTCGGTTGGCTAAATCTTTCCTGTTGCAAGAGGTTGGTCACGAGGTCTAGTCTCCCCCACCCTCGTGGTACCGGAGGGTGTGTCGCGCCAGCGCCGCCGGTCACGTTAAAAAGTTTACCAGGCGCACTGCAGTTTATATGGGGTCGTGCTACCCGATTCTTGCAGTCTAAAAAAATAAAAAATAAATAAATAAATAAAATAAAAATCACTACTTGTGATGGAAAACATTTGGCCTTTGTGCCTCAAAAACCAATTTAGTTGCATGGAAAATATTTTCCTAAGGGAAATGGGTTTTTACAATCCTAAGGTCACTAATTTAATGCTGAAATGATCATGGTACTAGATGGTCTTGTTTTGGAAATCTATTCAATTTGAATGGGCACTAAGCCTATCCATGCCTAATACCACCCCATACAAAAACTAAGGGTAACACTTGAAGGTCCATTGTGGTAGAAAATAATCCAAGCTCAAGAACACATCCATGGACAAGGGAATTAACAAGAAGCTTGGCAATAATTCTACATCTCACTTTACCTCTTGCCTGAAAAATACCACCTCTTTCTTAACAACCACCAACTTATATTGTTCTACCACATTTGGAGCAATTAAAGAATATGAATATCCCAAATCAAACATTGGAAATTGAAACACCACATATTGCACCTATGGTCTTGATTATTGAGGCTAGTGATTGGATTGACTATCATCCATTGTAACTACATCTTGTGAGATTGATTAAGGTCTCCTATTTTCATCTTTGTTCTTGATCCCTTATGTTCCTCTCCTATAAAAAACTTATACAAGCAACACTTTTCTATGTGCCCAAGTTCCTCACATACAATAAAAATAATACCCACATGGTTGCACATTCTTGTGTGTTTTTGGGCTATGGTGCACCCATCCAACCAAACCTAGTTGATGTTGCATGGATGAACTTAGGGTTTTTAATTTTGAGATGACACATTCCACTATAGATCTTGTCCTTTCAAGGAATTTCATATACCCTTGTATCTTTTTGATAGAGTGATTGTTGTGGCTATTAGTGAGGTTAAGGCAATAAGGTCAAAGATACAAACCCAAATATCTATGGAGGTAGTGCATCTTTAAATTGAATCTTAAACTATAGATGAACTTGATAGTGATGATATGCCTTTGGAATAAGTTTTCTCTCATGGAATGTTCAAGGTTTTACAAGCTTCATAATAAAAATATAGAATGTAGGATGTTTAAAAATATTTGCAAACTTGGATACTCTTTGTTTGCAAGAGATTGAAATTTAAAAAAAATCACTTTTTTTTGCCTTTCATATGGCCAACACTCATTTCTTGTGAAATAACCATGAGGCAACACTTCATGGAGTGGTATTTTCTCTCTGTCAAATAGCAGTTGCACTTAGTGGACCAAGCATGTGACCCCACCAATATTATGGTCTATCTTTAATATTGATAATTATTCTTGTTAGGATAATTAATTTTTATTCTCCCAATGATGTTATTGAACAATCCAATATTTTGCATTGGATTGGTAATCTAGTATATTGTAGTTACTTCGGTCATATTTGGGTATTTTAATATGGTTGAGGATGCAACTAAAAAAATGTACTTTAATTTTGCACTTGACAACTATAAAATGATAAGCTTGGTTTACATTCATAATAAGTTGGTCCTTTTATCCCAACATTGACCAACATCATAACCAAACTATATGCATGCATGTATTAACCTCATTCTAATTCTAAATAGGTTCCTAAAAGGATGGATTTATCTATGTAGTTAGCTAAATCTTTTCTCTTTTACCAAATATTTTTTCTTACTAATTGAGCCTTAGTCAAATATTTTCTTCATTATCATTTCCTAATAAAATTTTGCATTAAATGGTAGTCTTCTAAACCCAAAGAAAAAATAATTATTTTTTAGTACTTCTTTGTTGATTCATCAACTCACCCTTGTTCATATCAATGTTTCTAAAATTTAGAACTACATCCTCATCATCAAACTAGATGGATTGAGTGGTGGAAAGATGCACTTAAGTGTACCTCTTGGTTTCTTCACATTTATGGGTGGCAACTAGTGAATTTGTATTTTTCGGACTTATGAATTCACCACCATAAATGTCCATTATTGCATAACTAAGTTGGAAGATCAATACTTTTCTCCTTCTCTAAAACTTCATGTTGCCAATATCTATAAATAGAAGTATATTATGGACAATCATTCTATTAGAGGAGCTCAAATCAAATCCCATTTTCACTTGATCAAAGTTGGGGATAGAGTTTCTAAGGAGTTCTTCTAATCTTTAAGAACTATTCATGCTTCTTGGGAAATCAAGTGCATCAAAGAAGGATCTGAAATCTTAGAGGAGCTTCTTGACATTACTTGAGTCTTTGTTTACTATTATGAATAATTTTATAAATCATGTGTCATCTCTAGAGAAATAACATGCAATTCAACAATGCATCTCCGCTATAGGACTTTCCTCATCCACAAGGATTTGTTTGAGAAAATTTTAACTCAAGAATAGCTTCATGAGGTGGTATTCTCCATACTAATTATAAATCCCTAATATGTGATGGATTTCCTTGTGATTTTTACAAATCCTTATGAGATATGGCTAGTAAAGATCTATATAGAGTTTATATAAAAGCTTACAATTTAAAATCCTAAAGGAAATATTATTAAAAAATAAATATCGAGCTAATACCTAAGGCTAAGGCTAGATATTTAGAGGATATTTTGTAATTGGTGGCCTATCACTTTGCCTAATGATTCTTATAATATCATTTTCAAGGTTCTTGTTCTCAAGTTGCACCATATTCTCCCTTTGATTGTTTGTCTAGAGAAAATTGGATTCATCAAGTATACATATATTATTGATAATATCATTTTTATAAGGGAAGGAATGGAGTGCTGAAATGTTCTAAATATCAAGCCACATTTTTCAAAGCCTATGATCACATAAAGTGACCTTTCATACTTGAAATACTTTATATTTAGGGTTTGGTCCTAAATTCTTAAGATTTATTGAATTGATTTTTATTGATGCTTCTACTTGCATCACTATTGATGATCATCAATCTTCATCTTTTGGGATTTTTTGATCTATATGATAAGGATTTTCTCTTTCTCCTATTTTATATGTGTTGTTTTTTGAAATATTTGGTTATATTTTGGCTCATGTTTTGTCATAAAACATGGCCAAATGTATCACTCTTCATAATTCTACTCAATGGTTGGTCAATGGCTATTTTCCTAGTGATTATTTTCACTTTCCTAGAGGATAAAAATAAGTTCAATCAAACTCTTCATGCCTAGATAATTTGTGTTGAGATTCTAGTTTAGTTATGCAATGCAAAAAACCTAATGCTATAAACAATATTTTTTCCTAAACATGCTTGGATTAATAATTTCATGGAGAAGTTTTCAAATTATTAGGCATTCGAGTGGTGGGCCTAGCTTGATTGGCTAAAGCATCCTGTTGCAGGGAAGAGGTTATGAGGTCTAGTCTCCCCACCATCCCCGTGGTATCAAAGGGCGTGTCGCGCCAGTGCCACCAGTCACGTGAAAAAAAATTACTAGACACACTGCAGTTTGTAGGGGGACGAATACCTGATCGGTTCCTGCAATCAATATATATATATATATATATATATATATATAGCATTCCTTTTTCTTTGCAAGCTTCTTTCTTCTTGTTTATAATTGCCAATTTGTTTTTATTTGAGTGAAAAAATTATATTATTTTACTATTAAACCACTCTCCCTTGTAGGAAATTTATAGGCTTGTTATCAATTTCTAGCTATCACCACATTTATTAATCTTCATGTCATGTTACTTCCACATATTCTTATAAAAATATATATAAAATATTAGAGATTTTTTATGGGCTTCTTTATAACAAGGAAAAGGCTTTCAAAAACTTTCATAGAAGTTATGATGTCTTATTCACGATCTTGGTGGGCTTGATATTATTGATAGACAATGGTATGATATAACTTTATGTACTAAATGGACCATTAGAGCCCTAGAGGGTAATGCAGATTGGGAAATTTTGGTTCAATACTATATATCTACTAGAGTGCCTCATGGACATAAATCATCGATCGAGAGAATTTTATCTTCATTTAGTCTTCACCATGAAGTTTATTCAAATCTAGGATATTTTTTATAAAAATCATATGGAAAGTCTAGTGAGCTATTCATTCATGAATTATTTGGAATGGAAATGAATTTCATACTAGTTTATCTATTAACCATTAGTCTATTTGGTGGTATTTTTTGATCACTTTCCAATATTCCTTTCAAGAAAAAATCTCAAGAACCACCAATAATCTTCTGTCATGCCCACATTTTAATGTGGCTCTAACACAACCATCACAACTTTTTTTTTAAACAATATAGTTTTGCAACCCAACACATATGCAACATGCCACCTTTGCACAACACGACTTCTAAAGTTTAACATTATTTGATAATATTGCATTGAACAAGGAACAACTCATAGTTCAAATAGTTATAGATTCTTGTTGACCAGCTCCTATAGTTGAGTTTTCTAAATGTCCAGCTTTAAATTCTTATAAATGTCTTGAGGAGATAGTGTTATCAATAATGCCACCACCACTAAACTCATTATTTAGCTTGAACCTTAGCCTTCACCTATTCCTAAGGTGTCGTATTTTCTTAACTTGGTCAAATTGATTTAATTGTAGAGTAGTTGACCCTAAGATAGTTATTTGGGATATTCATGTGGATTAAGATTAAGAATCTTGATAATGATAATCTTTTTAATTATTTCATCGAAATATCTTGTCATAAATTTTAACTAATCCACCTTATTAACCGTCATTAAAAGATTATTATTTTGCTAATTAATTTGGCAAGGTTATATGTGATTGATATACTCAACCTTTCATCTATATCTGCTTTGCTATTTTTAATTAATTATTCTATTCAACATTTGAATTGAATAGTAAATGATTTCCATACGCCTTATAAAATAATATTCACGCGAATTAATGATTATAGATGATTTCCATTAATCATATGATTTTAATAGTCAATAAATAAATATTTCAATCAAACTATCAACACTTTTAATTGGGTAAGAGTATGATTGAGAATAATAAATTATTCCAACTATACCATTATAAAAATATCTTGTAACTTAAATAATTCAGTTAATGATTTTTATTTTTATTTTTCTAGGTTGTACCAACTTGGATAGATTCAATTTCTAAAATAACAAATTACACTCAAAAATAAATTCCTATTTGACATTCAATTTAAGTCCCTTTTTAATCCATATTTATAAATTTAATATTCATGCCAATTTGTTATTATGAATAATTTTAATGAAGCTTTTGATTTTCATTGGCAATAAACAATTTTTTTAATTACATTGTTAAAATTTGTTGAGGTAGGAACACATCTAAACCCAATCAAATGATCCAACATAAGTATTTTAAAATAACCACTATACAATTCTTTAAACCTTTATATTTTGTCTAAAATTAATTCATGCCTAAGAATTTATATATTTAAGTTGCACTAAAATAATTTTAAAACAACTCATTTCTTATTTAATAAGACTTTAAATCTCTACTTGATAATTATAAATTTAAAATAAAGTGGTAAGACAATATTCAATTATAAAATTATTTTAAGTTGTCACTTAAATAAGGGTCCTAACACCATAGCCCCCCCACCATGGACTTAACCACCATTAAGTTAAATTAAATTAAATTAAATCAATTTTTGAAATAAACAAAAAAGTAATGGAATGAGCACTCAATCTCATCCATTGGATGAGGTTAAATCTCCACCCTTGGATCTTAGGGTTAGAAATGAAAACCCTAATCCATAAGGATGGCTTGTTAAGAGCTTTACCTTTTTCATTTCCTCATTTTTCATTTGATTGTAGGATTGAAGAAGAGAAGGAATGAAGAAGGGAGCTTATGCAAGTTTTCTTGAGGTGTGATCTTTGCCGATGATGAGTGATCTTATCTTTGTTGCAGGTTTCCATTCCTTTTATTTCTCTTTTTCTTCCTTTATAACTACACACATTTTTTCCTTCTTCCATTAAAACTTATTTTCTAATTTTTTTGTTATTTTAAAATCTTCTAGTATTTGTTAATTTTAAACCCTCACTCCTTAATTCATTTTGTATATCTATTTGTACCTACATAGCTATGGAGGGATAAGTTGGGGCTGAATGTTGTTGTTCATTGTAGATGGAAATTACAAATTGAAACATATATGTTTATTCCTTTGTAGTTTTTTTTTAATATATATTTAGGAGAAATATTCTATTTTATTTTATGTATATATGAATATATAAATATAAATATATATACACATGTATCCATTACTTTATTGTTGCAGACCTATGTATTATATCACATTTGTTTTAAATTTAATAGAGGGGAAAAAATAAAAAATTAAGGAGAAGGGGAGTGGGGCTAGCCCGACCTGTGGGAAGTCACGCTCCTTATGGCAAACATGGCTCCCTCAAGGGAGGTTGTGCCCCTTTACCATAGGGGTGCCTCACCTTATGGTGGTCATGCCCCTTAAGGGGGGCCACAACACCACAGGGGTTGCACCACTATTAGGAGGGGGCAACACCTCCCTCCCCATCCAAGGCTGGGGTTTGGGAGGGCCGAGCTCTACCTAGCTTTAATTTTTTTATGCTTTATTTATTTTATATTAATAAAGACTATTATATATAATCTATAGTTGTATTATAATATATTATATATAATATGTGTTTAAAATATGTAATGTATATATATAATATCCAATATATTATATTTTATATTTAAATATATATAAATATATATAATATCTAATATATATTAATTATTATATTTAAATATATATAAATATATATAATATCTAATATATATTAATTATTATATTTAAATATATATAAAATATAAAAGTGTATTATAATATATATATATATATATATATATATATATATATATATATATATAGGTATCATATAGGTAATGGATATAAATATTGAGTAAAACTAAAAATAACAAGATTATATATTTATAATATATTCCACCATATATATGTTTGAGTGCAATGCTATAATATACAAACATGCATATATTTATATATATAAATAATTTTATAGTATACTTATATTTTAGCTTTATATGGAAACATAAAATGCCTTTACATGAAATAGTGTTGACACTCTCACTTGGCCAAACATATATGAATTTTAAACTCATATTCCCTTTCACACTATTTGATTTTCATGCATATGTATGATTATATGTTCAACTTGTGCTAAATGAGAGGGAGTTGAGGAAGCAATGAAGTATTTCATAATACAAAGCATGTTCGTTAATTTTATGTGTTCATAAAAAAATATAATTAAATAAAAGAGATACATGGAACACTTATTCATCAATTTAGTTTATACCCTTTTATTAACAAGAACCTAGTCCATCATTCCCTTTCAAAATCTAACCACAATTTTTGTTTTTTCATATTTCTTTTTTAAACAAGGTAATAAATATGTTTCTCTTTCATTTTCATAGTATAACATAGTCCTCAAGATGAAGTCGACAAGAAATGAACTCCAACAAATATCTTTCAAATATCCATAAGAGATGAATGCCAAAAGGAGAAGTAAAACTCTCCATCCTACCAAACATGACATCATTAGGCCATTTCAAGACCCTAGACATCTCCTGAGCCGAGAGAACCATTTCAAACCCACATATAAAGGTTGTAACTCAACACTAAAACTCATTTTTTTCAACAACCCAAATATAGAAGGGCTAAACATTACAAGAACTCTACCATTTTTAAAACTCATTAACACAAACAAAAAACAACAAGCTTATTGAAAAAATTAAAAATACACATTTTCAAAACACTCCCAACCCAAGAATTCTTCATGTCACTCATAACATCAACTAGATGCAAATAGTGTAAGTAGGACTTATCTTTGTACATTATTGTAGAGATGTAGCCTCCTTCTCCATGATACCCCATTCTTTGTTACATCACTCTTTCTCTCTACCAAGCTCTCAATATTTCTCCTTCCTTCCTTCTCCCGAACAAGCACATGCCAAAAACAAAGACAACTCCAAAATTATCTCCCCAAAACAATCAAGATCCAAAAATCCAATAATAAAAATCCCTTTCCCATTCTTCCAATGGGAGATTAATAGGGGCTCCAAGTTGAATCCCATAGTTCCTAAACCTCAAAATACTTTCTAAGTTCTAAGGTTACATTTAGAAATTAAAAATAAACAAACCACAAACACAATATTCACTTGACTCTTAATACTAACCCACAACTTGACTCTCTTTTCATTACATGAGCTCACATTTGAAAACTTCAACTAAGTATTGACAAGGGTTTGAATGGTTTTTCCTTCTACCCATTGGAACTCATCTCAAGTGTACTTTTCTTAATACACGATTGGTTAAGGAATCACAATAATCACCTACTCACAATTTCAATAAGATTCAATTCAATAGTTAGTGGATGAAAATATATCTGTATGTACACTTTTTTTTACCTGAACCTCGATGCAAGATAAGAATTTGAATCTATCTTCAATAATAACGAAATATTATTCTTAACTAACTTATTTGACTACAATTTTTTATGGATCTTTGAACAATCCTTTTTACTAAATATCATTATGTGACTTGATAACTAATGCATGCAACTTACCTTGTTAACTCACCTTAGGTATACTTGTCATTAGTTAAAATTGTATTGATTTATCATTGACGATGTTTGACCAATAATCTTTTTCAAAATTTTATGTGATCTTCAAAGGTCCTAGTTCATTCCCAAATATTATCCTTTTCCAAGCAACATAAAACACATTAGAAAATCATTTGTACTAAAGTTAGGTACACATTATTCCTTTTCTCATATCAATTTAAATTTTTTCCTCATGATGCTTGTACGAAATCTAAATCTCACATACTTGCATACATTGCTAATGTGTTTGCCAATTCACATTTAATAAGGAACATTTACTACAATAATCATTTAAACTAGGTCATGGAACAATTAGATCATTAAGCACATAGTTGAGTACAATCATTGATGTTCTCCTATACCTTTAGAATCTAAATATGTAAAACTTTCTCAATTGCACACACTCATTTTAACATAATGTTCTAAGAGAATAAAAAGAGATATTTACTCATTTTATCCATAAAAGTTTCCAATACTATATCATATTTAAACAATATTGGTCAAGGCATAAAATTATTCACTAATCTAGCATAGTTGAACTTATTAAGGAGTCACAAAAGTTACATATAGGGTTGGGGCAACCATCTTCTTTCCTAGAAAAAAGCCAAAGTGAATTATAGACTCACCAATTATGATTTTGAATCATTCCAAACTATTATTGACTCTATCCCTATGAGGAAGATACATAAAATTAGGGTCAAGAGTCTCAATCCATGGTGGAAAGATTGGAAATGGTATCCTAATACACTATTTCATAGTTACAAAGATTTCCAAGGGTATTCCTTTTTCTCATCAAACTTGCATTTGATACAAAATCTTGATGATAGATGGGATCTTCAATCCTCTATTGCACTATAGAAATGCATATTTAGACTATTTAATCAATTTTTATTTAGTGAAATCTTGTTCATTTTCCCTTATGCATTTTATATCAAGGTCTTCCTATTGAATCTAGACTGATTTATTTGGGAGTTACAAATCCTTGTTTCCCGTTTTGTGGGAATCAAGAAACAATTAAGCACATACTCTAGTGTTTCCTAGATCTTGGGTAACATGGAATTGGATTCATTTTTATTCAATCCTTTTAGAATTTAACCTTTTTCTTAGAATAAGATATTTCTAAGAGATTCGCCCAAAATTCCTAGTAATTTTTCCTAGATATGGAATGATTTCAAAGTGGAAATCCTATTTAACATTTGGAAAGATAAGAATTTTATTTTTTAATGTAATACCAATAGTAATTTTTATTGTATTCTAAATCTATTGTTTTTTAAATATGTTAATGTAGATCCCCACCTATAGGTTCTTCTTAAACAATGAGATAATGCACCTTGTACAATTCCCAAAGTTTTGTTGAACTTTTCTGTCAACAAAGGTCAATTCCCTCTTGGAGGGAAATAATATTGTAGGAGTCATAATAATCATTAAAATTATTATCATGCTTCTTAATGTAAATCTTGTGTTCATCATTCTCATGGATGGTATTCATTTTCTTTTTATCCTTCAAATTATTCTCATCCTTGTGATTGATGTGTTTCTAGTTGACAAAAAAAAGTTTTTTCCTTATCCATTTCTCCTCCAAACGTTTCTAATCATCCTTCTAAGGATGTACAAGATAAGTAGGATGATGATGGTGCTCTTAAAGGCTAGGACCTCATACCAAATGACCATTGTGTGGAAACCAAATGAATATGACCTACCTCCTACTACTATATCAACAACTCTTGTTTCATAACAAGTTTGTGTTTTTATCTTTAGATGTGTTGCTTAAGTCCTCAGCTTGCATAGACCATGACATTTCTTTTTTTATCTATATGTTTTTGTGATATAGTGTATTTTTGAGAACTTTAAAAAATAATAGAAATGATCATTTCATTAAAAAGCATCATAAGTGTGAAACAATAATACAATCCAACAATCTACTTCTTCATAGATTTCATCCAAGCCTGTTTTCAAGGCAAGGATTATTGTTGAGAAAATTTCTAATCCAACAACCCATTTATAAGATTTGGATATTCTTGCAATAGATAAACCTTATAATATTTTATCTTAAATTTATACTTAGTGGAATATGTTAGAAATATGTGTCTCAAACTATACAGGCTGAAACCTCCATTAGAGTCAAGTCGGCGTGACATTCTAATTGTCTGGCCAATTAAGCAGGTTTGTTTTATTCAGTTCTGAATAGGTCGCTGTGACCTTGCCATTGTCTTGCTGAAAGTTTACACTGTGGAGTCTATCATTGTAGCATGATGTATTCATTATGACCTTATAGCGCTTGGGAGACCTCTGGCCGAAAGGCCATTCAATCGTGCATCGGGGAGACTCTTGGCGACTGTGGTCTTCGGTGAAGCTAAAGGTTCTCGCTAAGATGTCTCAACGAAGTGTTAATCTCTCGCCGACAGCGTATGTATTGAGGTCCTCAGGGTAACCCATATTGACTCGGTAAGAAGTCACCGCGAAAGCAAATGTTATGCCGACAGTGTTTGTTTTGTATTCATCGGGGAGACTTGGCCGAAGGAAATGTCATCGGTAAGATGTCCTACTGATGTGGATATGTCTCAGCGACAAAGACTCAAGTGAAAGCCTTCAGTATAACTCAAAGCTATTGAAGAAACCTCTTAGCGATGGCGAATGTCTTGCCGATAGCCGATGGCTATTGGGGTAGCTCTTGGCGACAGTTGGTCATCGGTGAAACATATGGAGATCGATATGAACTCTCGGCGATAGATGTGAGTCTTGCCGACTATCCTTTGGAGCTCGATATGACTTGTGTCTTCGGTATAACTTTAGTGACTCACTATGACCTTCTGGCGAAAGCGATAGGTCAGGGTGATTACGTGATGACTCGGTGTATCTCTTGGAGCTCGATATAACATCTTGGCGACTTCAGAGGCTCTTGGCGACATCGATATGAAGTATATGTGGCATCAGCGAGACACTATTAGTGTCTCACCGAGATGCCAGAGCATTACGAATTCTGTTGACCGTCTGACTGTCATACGTGGAATCTCGTGGACGAATAGAGGGAGCCGAAAGTGAACCGTTAGCAGTTGGTTCGTTGTGACAGTTCTGTGAGAAAGCTCGACAGTCAGGGAACACCATGGATATAGTTTGGAGTTGGAGACCCTTGGGGGTTGGATAGTAGTTTGATCAATAGTGGAGTGTGAAGAATTCAAACTGTATCAGTAAAGGAATTAAAATCTGTAAAGGCTGTAACTTGGAAGTTTCTGTTCGAAGAATGTACATGATGAACGCTGCTGTATAATGACACTAGAAATATAAGTCTGGAAGTTGTATGTAATTTCATTACTGTAATACAAAGTGATTTCTCTTGGTGTGGTGGGTTTTTCTCCCGTGAGGGTTTTCCCACGTATATCTGGTGTTCATGTGTGATTGTCAAATACTCTGTTTCTATAATCTGTTTCATAGTGCATCTTAACTTTGTCTGTAATTGTAAATTTTAAAGTGTATCTGCATTCTTTTTTGAGGTATTGATGTTAGGAGAATTGTTTTCTGCATCTAGTTTTCCTTACAAGTGGTATCAGAGCCTGGCCAGTTGTGTTATCCTTGGGGGTACATTGGGTTTTTTGTGTCAATACTGTTCAGTGGGAGTTTTGTAGAGATTGTTATTTCTATTTACAAATTAAGATGTCTAGTTCATCTGGGAAGATTGAAATAGAGAAATTCAATGGCAGTAACTTTGAATTGTGGAAACTCAAGATGGAGGATCTCTTAGTAGATCTGGCAGGCATGAAGCAAGAAGAATGGGACCTTGCAGATAGAAAAGCTAAGGGGCTGATAAGGCTCTGTTTGGACTCAGTTCTTCTCAATGTGCATGAAGAGAAGACTGCCTCTCTCTTGTGGAAAAGACTGGTGTCTATTTATCAGGGGAAATCTTTGGTGAATAAGTTGTTCCTAAGAAAGAAGCTCTACTCTTTGAGAATGCAGGAAGGAGGGTCTGTAGCTGATCATTTGAATGCATTTAACATGCTGCTCGCACAATTAACATCTGTTGGTGTAAAGATTGAAGAAGATCGTTGTATGCTTCTGTTATGTTCTTTGCTAGACTCTTGGGATCATCTAGTGATGGATATTGGGAGTAGAACATTCAGTTTCAAGATGGAAGATGTTGTTGGTTCTTTTCTATCAGAAGAGATGAGAAGGAAGTCTTCTAAGATGGCGAAGGAGGCTCTTGCTGTCAGAGGAAGGTCAAAGGAGAAAGGCAAGAAGAAGGACAAGAAGTCCAAATTGAAATCAGAAGGGAGATCAAAGTCTCTTGGAAAGAAGTCCAAGGTGAAATGCCAGAATTGTGGGCAACTTGGTCATGTTCGAAAGAATTGTAAAGAGGAGAAAAAGAAGAAGAAGGGCTCTTTCGATAATGGTTCTTCTCATAGTGATGGTGACGCCTTCATTGCAGCCTTGGATACTCAGGCATCAGATGATGTCTGGCTGATTGATTCTGGAGCATCATTCCACATGACATCTCACAGAGAATGGTTCACAAAGTATGAAGAATACGATGGTGGAAAGGTGTACTTGGCGAGTGATTCAACCTTGGAAATTGTTGGCCGTGGAAGAGTTAGAATCCAATTCCCTGATGGCAGAATAAAGGGGATCAATGATGTGATGCACATACCAGGTCTGGCTCGAAATCTTCTTTCTGTCAGTAAGCTTAATGATATCAGAGTACAAGTCTTGTTCTCGGGAAGTGGTTGCAAGATGACTAGAGGTTCAATGGTGCTGGCTAGAGGTGCTCGAATTGGTACCCTGTACAAGCTGGATGCTCAAGCTGTTCAATGTAACAGTGTCTCCTTGAAGTCACTGGAAGCTGCTCATGGAGGTAAAGAGGAAAATATCCCTAATTATGTAAACTCTACGGAAGTAAAACTTCCTGCAGAGAAGACTATGCTTTGGCATCATAGGTTAGGCCACATAGGAGAAAAAGGTTTAAAAACCTTGAAGAACAAAAATCTTGTTGAGGGGCTTGAAGATTGTAATTTCGAATTTGAATTCTATGAACACTGTATATATGGAAAGCAACACCGTGTTTCGTTTTATGACAATCCTCATAAATCTTCTGGTTTGTTAGATTATATCCATTTAGATGTGTTTGGTCCAGTGAATGTTCCTTCATTGTCTAAATCAAGATACTATGTGTCATTCATTGATGATTATTCAAGGAGAGCATTTGTTTATTTTTTAAAAGGTAAATCAGAAGTATTCAGTCGATTTAAGGAGTTTAAAAATCTTGTTGAAAATCATACTGGTAGAAAAATAAAATGTTTAAGGACTGATAATGGCGGTGAATTTTGTTCTGATGAATTTGAAAGATACTGTAAAGACCATGGAATCAAAAGACACAAGACTACACCTTATACTCCACATCAAAATGGAGTTGCAGAAAGGTTCAATAGGATAGTGATGGAGAGAGCATGAAGTATGCTTAGTAGTGCTAGTTTGGATGAGAAGTTCTAGGTTGAAGCTACTGCTACTGCATGTTACTTAGTTAATCGGTCTCCAAAATCTGCTCTTGTTGATAAGACACCTTTGGAAGCGTGGTTTGGTAAGAAACCCTCTCTTAGACATATTAGAGTCTTTGGCTGTGAAGCATATGCTTATGTGCCATATGTAAAAAGATCTAAGTTGGAGAACAAGGCTGTCAAGTGTATTTATATTGGCTATAGTGCTAACATTAAAGGATACAAGCTTTGGAATCCTGTTACAGAGAAGGTTGTATACAAAAAAAGTGTAATCTTTCGTGAGCTGAAACCTTCCACCTTGGATCTACAGTCAGAGACAAAGTCAGAAAATAGTAAGGATGTAGCAGCAATTCCTCCTACACCAGAGAAAGAGGAATTGAAGATTCAAAATGTACCTGAAACTGAGGAGAGCTCAAGCAGTTCTGACAGTTCTGAAGAAGAAGAACCTCAGCCTCAGCCAGTGAGGAGGTCAACCCGAGAAAGGAAACAACCAGATAGGTATGGGTTCTCATTGATTGATTCTACTTGTTCCTACACTTTAATTTCTAGCACTGATGAGCCTAGGACTGTAAAAGAGGCAATTAAAATGTCTAATTCAAATTCTTGGTTGGAAGCCATGGATGAAGAAATGGCGTCATTAGATAAAAATGAAACTGGAGTCTGGTGCCCTTGCCTAAAGGCAGAAAACCTGTGGGCTGCAAATGGGTATTTAAGAAAAAGATTGGTTTGGATGGCAGTGTAGAAAAATACAAGGCAAGACTGGTTGCAAAGGGTTATTCCCAAGTAGAGGGAATTGACTATGGGGAAATCTTTTCTCCTGTAGCAAAGCGACGTCCATTAGATTTCTATTGTCACTTGCAGCAGTATGACTTAGAGGTTGAACAGATGGATGTGAAGACAACATTTCCCAACTGAGCACTTTGTTGAAAAAGGTAAAGAAAAATTGGTATGCAAATTAAAGAAGTCTCTATATGGGTTAAAGCAGTCACCTAGAATGTGGTACCAGAAATTTGATACTTATGTATTATCTTTAGGCTTTGAGAGATCAAAATCAGATCACTGTGTATATTATAAAGCTGAAAGTGATCAAGTGCTTGTTATTGCTCTTTATGTTGATGATATGTTGTTCATAGGAAATAGCAAGCTAATGATTTCTGATCTTAAGTCTCAGTTGTCTGCTAAGTTTGAAATGAAGGATCTTGGTACAACAAGGTATATTCTGGGGATGGAAATAACCAGGGACAGGAAGAATAGAAAGCTTTGGCTCAGTCAGAGTAAGTATATAAGGACTGTTCTAGAGAGATTTTGTATGAATGATTGCAAGCAGTTAGTTGTTCCAGTCATGCAGGAAACGAAGCTATTTGTTGAGGACTGTCCAAAATCTCCTACTGAGATGGAGGACATGACCAGTGTACCCTATGCAAGTGCAGTAGGCAGTCTCATGTATGCAATGGTCTATACAAGACCAGACATTTCCCAAGCAGTGGGAGTACTTAGTCGATTTATGGCAAATCTAGGTAGAATACATTGGGATGTTGTGAATAGAGTTTTTAGATATTTGAAGGGAACTTCAAATTTTGCATTGTGTTACCATGGGAATTCGGTTGAATCACAAAGAACTCTCAGCATTCGGGGTTATGTAGATTCTGATTGGGCAGGGGACATTGACAGTAGGAGATCCACTAGTGGATACATTTTCATGTTGAATGGTGGTGCAGTGAGTTGGATGAGCAAGCGACAGGCTGTAGTCACTTTGTCCACTACAGAGGCTGAATACATGGTAGCTACTCATGCTTGTAAAGAAGCTGTATGGTTGAAACGTTTATGTTCTAACATTGGTTTTGATGTAGGGGAAATAACAATCTTATGTGATAGTCAGAGTGCTATTTGTCTGGCAAAGAATCCAACTTTCCATGCCAAGATGAAACATATTGATGTACAGTACCACTTTGTACGAGATATGGTTGAGGATGGAAAGGTCAGCTTGGAAAAAGTTGATACTCTGGAGAATGTTGTAGATGCATTGACAAAGCCAGTGAGCACAGACAAGTTCAGGTGGTGTGCCAGTTCAATGGGCCTTAGTACCCATGATTTTCAGTAAATATTATTTATGCTCTAGAGGTGCCTGTATGATCTTCGTCAAGTGGGAGATTGTTGGAAATGTGCCTCAAACTATATAGGCTGAAACCTCCATTAGAGTCAACTCGGTGTGACATTCTAATTGTTTGGCCAACTAAGCAGGTTTGTTTTATTCAGTTCTGAACAGGTCGCTGTGACCTTGCCATTGTCTTGCCGAAAGGTTACACTATGGAGTCTATCACTGTAGCATGATGTATTCGTTATGACCTTATAGCGCTCGAGAGACCTCTGGCCGAAAGGCCATTCAATCATGCATCGGGGAGACTCTTGGCAACTGTGGTCTTCGGTGAAGCTAAAGGTTCTTGCTAAGATGTCTCAATGAAGTGTTAATCTCTTGCCGACAGCATACGTATTGAGGTCCTCGGGGTAACCCATATTGACTCGGTAAGAAGTCACCGCGAAAGCAAATGTTATGCCGACAGTGTTTGTTTTGTATTCATCGGGGAGACTTGGCCGAAGGAAATGTCATTGGTAAGATGTCCTACCGATGTGGATATGTCTCAGCAACAAAGACTCAAGTGAAAGCCTTCGGTATAACTCAAAGCTATCGAAGAAACCTCTTAGCAATGGTGAATGTCTTGTCGATAGCCGATGGCTATTGGGGTAGCTCTTGGCGACAGTTGGTCATCGGTGAAACATATGGAGATCGGTATGAACTCTCGGTGATAGATGTGAGTCTTGCCGACTATCGTTTGGAGCTCGATATGACTTGTGTCTTGGTATAACTTTAGTGACTTGCTATGATCTTCTGGCGAAAGCGATAGGTCAGGGCGACTACTTGATGACTCGGTGTATCTCTTGGAGCTCGATATAACATCTTGGCGACTTCAAAGGCTCTTGGCGACATCGATATGAAGTATATGTGGCATCGGCGAGACACTGTTAGTGTCTCACCGAGATGCCAGAGCATTATGAATTTTGTTGACCGTCTGACTGTCATACGTGGAATCTCGTGGACGAATAGAGGGAGCCGAAAGTGAACCGTTAGCAGTTGGTTCATTGCGACAGTTCTATGAGAAAGCTCGACAGTCAGGGAACACCATGGATATAGTTTGGAGTTGGAGACCCTTGGGGGTTGGATAGTAGTTCAATCAATAGTGGAGTGTGAAGAATTCAAACTGTATCAGTAAAGGAATTAAAATTTGTAAAGGCTGTAACTTGGAAGTTTCTGTTCGAAGAATGTACATGATGAATGCTGCTGTATAATGACACCAGAAAGATAAGTCTGGAAGTTGTATGTAATTTCATTATTGTAATACAAAATGATTTCTCTTGGTGTGGTGGGTTTTTGTCCCATAAGGGTTTTCCCACGTATATCTGGTGTTCATGTGTGATTGTCAAATACTCTGTTTCTATAATCTGTTTCATAGTGCATCTTAACTTTGACTGTAATTGTAAATTTTAAAGTGTATCTGCATTCTTTCCTGAGGTATTGACGTTAGGAGAATTGTTTTCCGCATCTAGTTTTCCTTACAGAATAGACTAAATCTTAATATTTGAATGAATGGATTTCTATGAAAAAATATTCCTTTATCTAAAATGATATTTTAGTTATTTTATTGCCTTATTATTATTATTTTTGTAATTCTTCATGTATAAAAATAAATAATAGTGTCATTAGAAGTAATAAATAGTTTTAAAGAGGGGAAATATTATTTAGGGGATTGTAGTATTACTACAGATGAATTTCATGACTAAAAGGAAGAATTACAATGGATATTTTTTCATAATTTTTAAATTTATTTCTTAAGAGCTTGATGCATCAATTTATTTTATGAATTTGAAGCACCAATGGAATCATTTTCTAAATGGTATAGTTTTTGTTGCATTTAATAATAGTACACACAATAATTATTTCTATAAATATTGTTGCTTTAGTATATTATGATGTAGTCATGGAAAAAAGACTTAATTAAGGATTATCCAACCATGTAGCCTAATGAACAAACACCTAAAAAATTCAATGAAACAACTATTTTTTTATTGATTCATAGGAAAAATTGAGTTATAATCTACTTGAGGGCTTACAACATAAGGTCACAACCTTCCAAGTAATGGGTGTTGCCACAATAATGGGTTACACTTTTTGGGACATCCTGATTTTTGCTGAAATCACATATTTTTAGAAAATATAATGATTTAAGAATTGAAAGGTTCCATTTAAAGGATTCTAATTGAAGAGGGTTTGATCAAATCCCCTTAGATCAAACCCCCTTAGATAGAACCCCGCTAGTTTTAAACCATACCTATAATGGAGTTTCCTCTACACCTATCAAAATGTTGATGAAAAATCACTTTTGATTTACCTTTTGGGCGATCAAATGAACTCATTTAAAATGTATGTTTTGTAAGTATGTAGTCCTTATTATAAGCTTCCCAAAAAGTATAACTTTAAATATATTTAATTTGATTATTATATTTATTTTTTATTTCTTGTGAATGTAGGGTTTTCATTGAAAATCAAGCTATATGTTCTGCACATGTGGAAAAATAGTAGATTACAAAAAAAAAACTGAAAAATATCTATGTTCTTGGTATTGATTTCCTTGAATCAACAAGAAAAATTGAATTTCGTTACATACAAAAAAAGTTGTGTCAAACAAACCTATGTCTAAATTGTAATTGGTTTGATGTAGTGCCCCTTCGTGATTGACTTTTTCTCGGTGTTTGATAAATTTTGTTTGAGTTGTTTAAATTAAATTTGTTTAATAATGTTGTTTGTCTAGCTATCGAATTAAATAAATTATTAAATAAACAATGTTGGTAAATAGTTTTGAGTTTCTCGGTTAATTAATTTATTAAAATAAATCGTTAAGTTAAAGAAAATAACATGATGATTAGATATAAAGATAATTACTATTTAATGCTGAGTTTTTAATAATGAATTAAAATGTGAAAAGATATTAAAATGAAATAAAACATTAAAATGAAATATTAAATTGGAAAGAGATAGTGATAATCAGTTAAAACAAGTTGTTGAAGCAAATAAAAGATAGAAAAAGAGTTTGGGGATTGCATGCATAGTTTTTAACTGATTGTCGAAAAAAGGAAACTGAATGCTTATTAGAGATTTTTATTAGATTTTTGTTTCGAATATCTAACAGTCTTTTTTTTTTTAAATAAGTGTTGTTTCAAGGATTTTGCTAGGGGGGGATTTTTTTTGGCTACCGGGAAGAAAACAGGTGATGCATGTTGCCTCTGCAGGAAACCATCAATAGATCCTCTGCTCTGAAGTGCAAGATGTTTGTGGATTGTTGGTTTCACTCCCTATCAGAGTTTGATGCACTTAAGCTACATGTCGTTTTGTTGCATATACATTTTGTCTAAGGTTCATTGCTTATTTATACTATTTGGTATCTGCGGCTTGCATCATCATCGTGTAAGTTTATATATTCGCTTTCTCCCCATGCGACTTCATTCTCCATTGAAGATTTTGATTTCAATGCATATGCCTTCTTGTTAGCGTTAGTTTTCCTCCATAATCAACGGACATGAATTCCTCCGTAATCAACGTTTCATGCAATAAGCTAACTTAAGTAAAAATGAATGTTGCTTTCACTACGATATGTTAGCTGAAGCAAACACAATAGTTTTCTTTCCTTTCACTGCCTCTTATCACCGCTACGGTGGTTATAAAACTGTATATCTTTGCATTTGATTTAATTTCAATAAGAATGAGGTCAGATTGTGCATGTTCTTGTTTTATGTGTGCTTGATAAATTTATCTTCCTAGATTTGCAAGGAATTCTACATGGTATCAGAGCCTTGTGGGAGATATTTACAAGCCATTAGATGAACAAATACATTGTATTTTGATAGATTTCGTTTGCTGTGTATTGTTGTGTGTGAGTAATTGCAGGGTGCATAATTGTGAAGGAGACCGCTCAACTCACAATCAATGATCTCTCCAACATGCCAAGCAAAGTTCTCTTCTGAGCCCCCAAACCTAAGCAACAACACGACAAGCCCCAAATCTCGTACCCACCAAGCTTCGAAGCATTGAAAATTGTTGGCTTCAATTTCAGTCGTTTGCTTCTTCCAACCTGTTGTCCTCCACATACAGCCATCCATTATTGGCTCGGCCTGCATAGAGGATCTTATATACATCATAGAAGGAAGTTGGGCGCGGGTGTTTGACCAAGCAACAAGAGCGCCCTCTACCCACGCAACGATTGCCAACATCTTCATCTGTATCACACCCAAAAGGTATCCTCATAGGCGTGAGTTTATCAATTGGAGGTTTATGATTACAGATCGGGCTTATTCCATCTACAATGTGTAGATTTCTTTTGCATGAACTTGCATGTTTCATTCATGTGTTTGTAGTTACCTTTGCTTTCTTGCACATGTTTGTAGCTGCACTCTTGCTCATCTTAAGGGGGGGTGTTAGAGTAAAGGTTTTAACTTAATTATGTTAATTAAGTTACCTTTATTCCTCTCTTAAGATTTTACTTTAGTTTGCATATTGTGACATTTAATAATTATATTAATTATTAAATGTCTACCTATTATGGTTTCTTTAGGGTTGCACAATCTCCTTTTATAAGGATTGATCATTGTATTTTATCTCTCTCAACTTCTACATGGTATCAGAGCCTTGGGGGAGATATTTACAAGCCATTAGATGAACAATTCTACATGGTATCAGAGCCTTGTGGGAGATATTTACAAGCCATTAGATGAACAAATACATTGTATTTTGATAGATTTCGTTTGTTGTGTATTGTTGTGTGTGAGTAATTGCAGGGTGTGTAATTGTGAAGGAGACCGCTCAACTCACAATCAATGATCTCTCCAACATGCCAAGCAAAGCTCTTTTCTGAGCGCCCAAACCTGAGCAACAACACGACAGGCCCCAAATCTTGCACCCACCAAGCTTCAAAGCATTGAAAATTGTTGGCTTCAATTTTAGTCGTTTTCTTCTTCCAACCTACTGTCCTCCACATACAACCATCCATTATTGGCTCGGCCTGTATAGAGGATCTTATATACAACGTAGAAGGAAGTTGGGTGCGGGTGTTTGACCAAGCAGTAGGAGCACCCTCTACCCACACAATGATTGCCAATATCTTCATCCGTATCACACCCAAAAGGTATCCTCACAGGCGTGAGTTTATCAATTGGAGGCTTATGATTACAGATCGGGCTTATTCCATCTACAACATGCAGATTTCTTTTGCATGAACTTGCATGTTTCATTCATGTGTTTGCATGTCACTGCATGTAAACGATAAGTCCCTTTTTGCATTCATTTTTGGGGGTTAATATGAACTGAAATAAAGTTCCAAAAGGGGTAAATATCTAGTCTGAAAATGGGAATTAGAAATCATCCATCTGTCATCAGTTTGGGAGAAGGAAACTATAAGTCCTGGCGTGATGGAAAGTAGAAATGATCATGTTTTAGGATTAATCGGTTTAAGTGTTGGGGACCACACATCATGGGCTTTGTCACACATTGAGTGCCCTCGCACTCTCTGGACCACTCTATGGGAAATATATGGAGATCCCACTGAACCTCCATTCCCAGATAATCCCACTATAGACATGCTTCTCTCCCATGATAATGAGGATGATCCTTTGTATAACGATGATACTGAAGAGGAACTTAATTATTGGAAGAATCTTGATTGTCCTGATGACACAGTGACATCTCTTCTTGTTTCTCCTGTTTCTACACCTTCTATATTGGCAACTATTCAATCTCCTTCACCTGCTATTTCAATAGAGATTTTGGCTTCTCTGAAGGCTACTTCAAATTCTCTTTTGCAGGTTCACTCTTGTGCTCTTGATCAGCGACATGTCATCCTTTCAAACATTCATCATTTTTTTGCAGAGTCTCTCCTCCTTGGTCATGATGACAACATTGAGGACATATGTCTTCTCTTTGAGGACTCTTCTGTCCTTACATCATCTATTGCTGATTTTGAGTTCTGTGTTGCTTCTTGAAAAGCTTCCAATGGCTTCTTGCAACAGGGCATCATACATCTTCCAGACATAGCTATTTGGGATTCGTATATTGCAGACATATCATCCTTGTTTGTAGAGTCCTATATTGTAGATCTGGAGGATTAATTTGAGGACATTCCACTCCTCTTTGTTGACAGCCACATCAATGTTGTTGGCCCACCATCCTCATCACCTTTGTAGATTGCTCCAGATCAGTCTTCACAATATCTTGGATCGCCATCAACGCTTTCTGACATGAGGACATGTGAGCAGTTTTCAGAGGAACACATCTGGATTTGGATTCCAGTATCACCCATCTTTTTGGATTGGCTTCTCCAATCACCAGTGGATCCTTTTCTTCCTAAGGGGAGAAATGTTGTTTGTAGACAGTGGATCATATTCTGTCTACAAGCATTCATCATTGGCACAAGAGCTCTTTCATTATGGGGGGATTCATATCTTCCTTTTTTTATATTCTCTCTATATTTGTGGGAGAATTTCATATGTAAATGGGTACCTAAAATGGCCTTGATGCCAGGACTCATCTTTGTTACCTCTATAGGCATTTTTCTTCTTAGTTAGGTTTAAGGGGGGGTTTTGTTCCCAAAGGGTTTTTCCTCTTTCCACTTTTCTGTCTACTTAGTTAGACTTAAGGGGGGGTGTTAGTGTTAGTTTTCCTCCGTAATCAATGGACATGGATTCCTTCGTAATCAACATTTCATGCAATAAGCTAACTTAAGTAAACATGAATGTTGCTTTCACTACGATATAGTTAACTGAAGCAAACACAACAGTTTGCTTTCCTTTCACCGCCTCTTATCACCACTACGGTGGTTATAAAACTGTATATCTTTGCATTTGATTTAATTTGAATAAGAATGAGGTCAGATTGTGCATGTGCATGTTCTTGTTTTCTGTGTGCTTGATAAATTTATCTTCCTAGATCTGCAAGGAATTCTACACTTTTATTTGCTCATATATTAGGAATTAAGCAATTACCAATCGTTGTTTTCATTCTTTTAGCAATTTAAGTATTAGTCTAGTGATCTCATTCGAAACCTTGGATCATATTAAACTTTTAACCTTTTTATACTGTGAGTTATATGCTGCAGTTGATACCTTGTGTTCCTTTTGGCATTCGTTCCTGACCCTAGCTGATGGCTTTTGTTTTGGGCATTTTTGTCTCTCTTCAAAATCGTTGTCACACTCCTGTTATGGTTCTTCTTTTATGGTTCTATGCATTGCATTTGGTATTTTCTGAATAGTCATTATGCTTGGATATTGTATTTTGCTTATTGGAGAAAATGGTTTAGGATTGGTGAATTTCGTTTTCTACGTTCCTCATTGCTATCTTGAAAGTCAGTCGTTGCTTTGTCTTTTTTTATCTGTCAATGGGCACTTCATATGTGATAAATCGATATATATAGGTTTCGCTGGATCTGCCTTTCTATATGTTTCTAATTTCATTGATTTTCTTCCTGAAAAGATGATGTTGTAAAGATCTCTAAAACATAAATCTCGCCACATGCATTTAAGTTAAAATTTTGCTCTAGATTCATACCACCACATGATTTGACGACATAGGTGATCATACATTACAAAATATAGACTATTAGATTAAATTCGAGGGTCTTGGATTATGAAACTTACAACGATATTTAAAGCTTCAATCTAGTGTCATGGTTGCAATTTGGATGTTCTCCTCTCATTAGCCGCGACTCTTGTATCCTATCGTGGCTGATGATAGACCCAAATTTCACTCCATTGGTTTCGGTTTCCTTGTCTTGGTATGATTGTCGCTTCATTTATCTTTAACCTGCTTGCTGGGTCGAGTATATATATATATCATATGTATTTCTATTTTGGAAAAGTAACTTTAGCTTTGTGTTTATCTCTTGCATGGTGGAGTAATACCTCCAACCGTTCTCACAATGCTTTCTTATATCTTAGGTATCTCGCAAGTAATGTAATATTATTTGATTAGTTAGAAGGCTCATAGTGTTTGGCCATATATTATTCATTGTTTGGGATTTCAATATTGAAGGTCTAAGTCTTCTTTCTTTTATTCATAACATTCTATTGCTAAGGTTTGAGGGTATATGTAATTTAGAACTGGTTATTGAAATATATATATATATATATATATATATATATGAATAGGTATATGTGGGGAAACATTTTCGTATATTTACTGTTATCTTATATTTAAAAAGAAGAAACAACATATCGTTACAAATTAAATAATTATATATATATATATATAAAGATTTGATATTAGGAAAGTAATTCTCTGTCTTATGATTAAGTGATAATATAGGTGTGAATTGAAAACTAAATAGAAAGAAAAGAAATATTTTTAATTACAATTATGAAATTGAGGGAAATATTCGAATAAATAAATGTGACGATCCTTTAAATGTTGATTTGTAAACTAGATTAATTGATATCATAAACAATGGTATAGTATTGTGGGATATTGTAAGCTCTATTGGTTTTTATTTTGTAGTTTTGTAAACTTAAATAATATGAGTAGAATTAAAGTGATTTATACTTAATTATAGGATAATGAAAATGAGTAATCATGATTAGAGGTTTAGTAAGTTGAATTAAGACTATTTAATACCTATTGTGATTATACTTCATTTATGACTTACAATGTTTAAGATTGCTTTTTGTAAGCTAATTAGTGAACGAATGCTGATTTTATAATGATTTAGTAGTGGACTAAGTGTTTATGAATTTTTTTAAGATGGATTAGTTTTTAAGTGTTTGTGTAATCATCTTAAGTGTTTGGGTTAAGTTGATTTTGATTTCTTGGGTTGATTTTTGAATTGAGTTGTGAATCGGTTGACTGTTATGGTTGTTGTGGTGGTTGATTTTGTTAAAGTGGTTTATTACCCAAATTGTAAGTTTGTTGGGTAATTTGTGGTTGGGTATCATGTGAGGAGAAAATTGAGGTCTCCCTTGGATGCCCTGTTGGTTGATTTTACTATTGATTAATGTGGTTGATTTTGGATTGAATTGATTATATCAGTTTTGATTGAGTTTGGAGACCTCGTTGTGATGTTGTCACTCGTTATTCTACACTTGTTGATTTGTAAATTGTGGATTGAAAATAGTCTTTTGAGATCTTGTTATGGTTACCTCTTCAATGGGGAAACTTTGTGTTAGTAATTTGTTAGTCTTCCAGAGGTTAGGGGGTATAGTTTTTACTTGTATGAGTTGGTATGGGGCTCGGGGATCTTGTGAGGCTGCCAAGGTAACCCAAGATGGGGGTTGATAACCTAGGAAGATCTGCATTGGGTAACCCATATCAAACCATGAGTGTTTGTTTGAATTTTACGTTGTTTCACCTGGAAGTGGTGGCTTCATGATTTTGTCATTATGGAAAGTGGTTGATCTTTATACTTGAATTGTGTGGGTTTTAAGTCTTGCACTATGGAAATTGTTTTCAGATGGAGATCCTATGTGAGGTGGTGCATGCCTCACTTTGTGTTCTTATTTACATGGCCTTGCTAGTTGTGCAAGTTGGCTTACCTAGCTAGTGAATTATGGAATATTTTGTTGCTAGTAGGGAGAGTGGCTTTCAATGGGGGCCAAGACCCAAAAGTGGTTCCAAGATAACTCATTGAAAGTTTCTTAATCCAGTGAAAACACTAATAATTAATTAGGGGGTTTGGGTAGTTTCTCACATTAATTCAGATAATGTAGCCTCACTCATGGCCCAAGTGTTTGTTTAGACTTGGGATGAGTGGGAAGGCCTAGAATGGAAAATCAACTACCTTATTTTCAATAAAGGTAAGTTGATTCCACATGTGTAAGAATGGGGGCCGGAGATCAGTTAGGTTGCCAAGGTAACCTAGGATGGGGGGTCGGTAACCTATGAAGATCCACATTGGGTAACCCATATTGAGCCATGTGATGACACTCTTCCTTTTAGCAACCTTGTATGTTGTTGTTTCCCCCTTATTTTTCTTTTACCTCTGGAAGTAGATGTTACTTGTGTGTGTTGTTACTTTTGTTGTAGAGTTTTGTTAGCCTTGGTCACTTGACTATTTATGTTGTGGGTCCTTCTTGTCATCTCCTAGCACGGGGGGTGGGCCTTAGGGTCCACATGGTCGGGTGGAATGTGCTATGCACCCCATTGGGTTCATAGTCGGAGTTCGTGATGCGCGGAGTGGTTCCATTTACAGTGATTCCAAAGCTTCACTAGAGTTGGAGATAGCGTTGATGCTATGTGTTACGTTCATTTCAATTGTATTACTCTATGAAATTGATGTATCATTCATGTTCATGTTGGGAAGCTCAGTTGTATTATTGTAATCCTAAAATGATGTATATCCATGTGATAAATGTAATGAATGCATTCTTGGTGTTATCTTATGATCACAGATGGATGTTATGTAATATTTGGATGTATGTTCGTGGTTTATCGTTTCTATATGATGGTTTTAAAATGTGTACATGTGAGTAGACTTTAATCATTGGGAACTAGATTATGTTTGCAATATTCGCAATGTAATGTAGTCATGTTACCCCAGAGGACTAGTTGTTGATGTGTATGTATAAATTTATTGTTAGTGTTGGTTATTAACTTACATATTAGTTTTACTTTAAATTTTTTTTTGCTACATTTGTTAGTTTTAATTTGTCATTTGGGGTTTGAGTGGCGGGGTGTTACATTTGACTTCAATACTTAATTAAGAAAAAAAAATCAATAAAACACTATGAAACCAAATGAAGGAGCAAGATATTATAGTTAAAAATCTAAATTCAAAAAAAATAGAATTTTATCCTTCATAGAAAAAAAGTTAAGTGTTATACAGTAAACATCACTCTTTAAAAATGTTGTTTACTATTCAAAACCAGTTATTGAAGGAGATGGACAAAGGAATACAATTTGATTCCAAAATTTTTAAAAAATATATATTTAGAATCTAGAGATAAAATGTCAAAAATCACTAGTTTGCATCATCTTCAAATTCCTCATGGTTTAGCAACTGTAGGTTTCAGAAAGTAAAGAATTAGTTCAAAATGTTCATTTCAATGTCAAGTTTGGCCAAAAAGTGTAACCCACTATTGTGGGATCACCCTAATACATGCAAAAATTTGTGCAACTTGTAGAATTTAAATGATAATATAACATATTTCTTTTTCAACTATCCATGAACTTAGAGCTAAGCATTAAACTTACTAACTTTAAATGATGAGGAGTGATGTTTATATAATAGCTTCTTGCCTTACTAATAATTTATGATAGTTGCAAGGAGGTGCAAATCTCAATGCAAAGGATAACATGTAGTCATCCAAATATATAGAAGGAACCTTGTAGAATGAATGTATTGATGACGAGTGAATGATTATTGATGACTCATACCATATGATATCTTAGGTTTATTAAATCAAGAAAGATGTTCCTTTATTTATGTGTGCTTTAGAAAGGTGCCAAAAGATTTAAATAGTTAAATTAGATGTTATCCTATTATTATTGATAGTAAGTATAGAACTGTACACTATGTTTGCACAATGATTAGAATCTCTTGAAAGTTGGATGAGATGTGTAACACCCCGCCTTGGTTACCGTTTAATCAAAGTGTAAAGAGTAAAGTTAACCGAATATATATTTTTTTAAAGTTAATTAATTACACAATTGCTATAAAGTTTCCAAGACAGTGTTACATAAACATATTAAATAAACTCAACACATTATCATAATTCAAGTAAAAAACTTATGTCACAAATGTTCCAGTTTACATAACTTAATATAATCAAATATCCAACTGAACAGATTACAAAATGAGAGATTTCAACAAATCTCAATACAACAATAAGATGGTACAATGAGTACACTCTTATATAAGAGGTAAGTTTATAAAGTAGACAATGATCACAACACAACTGTCGTCCATATCCACGAACATGCTTCGCATCCACAGTCACGATCCAAGAGGTAACTGGAACCATCTGCAAACATAGGACCATTTTCAAGAATATCCAAGGAAGATAGAGCACGGTTTCCTCCCGACCACGTGAACCCGAAGGTCCACTCCCTCTGTGCTAGGAGATAATTGACAGGTCCACAAACAAAGAAGACAGAACTTTACGTTTACGTGGTTTACAGATTCACATAACGACATTACGATTACAAATTCAAACAAATACAATTCAAGTAACAAATCACATCAAAATAGAAAACTGAACACAAGGAACACCATCATGGTATAGAGTAAGAGTGTCATCACATTGTCGGGATAGGTTACCCTGGTGAATCTTCCTAGACTACCGGCCCTCTCCAAGAGTTACCTTGGTAGCCTCTACCGATTCCCGGCCCCTATGCAGACTAATGTGGAGTCGTTTCATCTTTCAAGAGGACAAGATGGCGACTTGCCATTCCAAGCCTTCTCAGCCTTTTCTCAACCTAAACGAGCGTTAAGAAGATAGGCGAGGCAAACTATTATCTGAATTAGTGTTTACAACTACCCAACCCCTAATACATTAGTTAAGTTTTCACTGAATTATCACACCTACGATAGGTTACCCAGACAATCACTTCTGGATTTCGGCCCCTATCACAAGCCACTCTTTCTATAACATGACTCAACATAAGATTCTAGGGGTAGCTATCAAATGTAAAGTTCAAATCCACAAGGTTTACATTTCCAACCAGAATTACACCTTAGTTCTCAAAGTTTCATAACTTTCAACAAATAAACATACAAAGCTATACCCCCAAGTAAATAAACATCACGATTGAGTATCATAGTTTAGAGATTAATAAACTTGTCAATGTGATTTTCACTTTCCTAGACTTTAAGGAAATGAAACATACATCACTAATGTTACAAATGTATACACAACCAACTTTTACCATAAATCAATCTTCTTTGAATTTAAAATTCCTAATAGATGAACTACATAGATTAACATAAACTGAAGTGTATTGAGTTTATAATACGAATTTTACTTCACTAGTTGATGAAATATAAATATACATTTCAGCGTTGTGTGTAAACACACCCAACAATGACATTTAACCAATTTCAATGAATAGGGAAATTACTTAATATAAACTATAGACGTTATTGTATTTCCAATAATTTCAAGGTATTGTATTTACTATTAATATATTATAAGAACAATATAAATTCTTTATACTATATAATTCAAATACCTTTAAAATTAAAGAAACGATATAATTCAAAACTAAAATTACTATCTTTTCTTCTTTTCGCGTGCAATGACTCACACTTATCTTACACTTATGCATATTTAATATCTAATAATAGATAGATTTATTAACATGATTTTCTGACTAAAGAATCTGCCACTGAATGATTCATACAATGATAACTCGTAACAAAGACTAAGTCTTACGCCTATTTTATATTCCCACTGGTAGTATGAGGCGTGTTAACTGACATAAATTTCTTTTCATGCAAAAGATAATTCGTTCTACAATTAATAGTGAAAGAATTAGATAAGGTCACGTCTGATGGACATCCACTTTTACACGGCCATGCATTACATTTACGGATATACATGCAATAATTAAGGTTTTGTTGTGCAGTTTTGCACACACGCCCCACTGAAAGTAGGGACCCTCTTTTTGCTCTGGCTTTGGATGTCTTTTGGACCCTTAATTTTATTGATTTGGTTGCCTTTGAAGGTACTTAGATGTTCATCTTGCTTGCCCAAGTGAGTTCCCCAGGTTGCCCTTTGAAAAAACTAAGTTCTGAGCAAAATCCGGGATTTTACCCCAATCCGGGATTTTTCGGTCCGTCCGGATTTTTCCGGATTCTGCTCAAAGTCCGGCTCTGTTCAAAAATCCGGGTTTTTACCCCAATCCGGGATTTTCCGGTCCGTCCGGATTTTTCCGGATTCTGCTCAAAGTCCAGCTCTATTCAAAAATCTGGGTTTTTACCCCAATCCGGGATTTCCCGGTCCGTCCAAATTTTCCCAAATTCTGTTGATTCTTTCGTTCCATTTTGTTGTTGATGATCTATTGTTGAAATTTTTGCCTTATTCGGTAGAATCCTGTCCGGCTGGTTTTTTCCGGATTTTGGTCTGGAGTCCGCCTGACCTGGATTTTTCCGGATTTTCCCCTTGGTCTGGTTTCCCGAAATGGAAATTTTTTCAAAATGATTATTTTTCAAAATGATTATTTTTCCAAAAATGGAAATTTTAAAAAAATGATCCCTGAAAATGAAAATTTCTTGAGATAAAAAAATTTTTCCAAAAATGGAAAAAATTCTGAAAATGGAAAGTTTCCTTATAAAAATGTAAGTTTTTTTAGAAAAGGTCAAAATTTTATTCAAATTTAATTTGAACATGTGGGCTATTAATGATGATATCTATTTTTCAGGACTAAACAAGTATTAAAAAGGGGACTTGCGTATGGATTCGTGCCAAAGAGGGAAATCTGGAAATGTTCAATTTAAATTTTCAAAGTGGGACCTACCTAAGAATCCGTGCCAAAACTGTCTACAGCTGGAGGACTTTCTGGAAGACACGTGAATTTGATCTTGCTGAAGATCGTGGGCCGACATGGATAATATTCATGCATTTAATGCAAATCTTGTCCTATTTTGAAATTCTCTTGGCCGACCTGTTTTGGGGCCAGTTATTGTTGTAAAATCTAATTAGGCCGACATATTTGGGGGTTCTCTATAAATGGCATTTGTGCCTCATTTGTAAGGGGGTAGATAGATAGAATAGAGAACAGAGGAATACATGGATAGATACAAGTGAATTTAGCAGTAGCGTAGAGGTAGAAGCTAGCCAATTTCTGAGCAAGTGATGTAACAGAACACATGAATTGTTGCTGAAATTTGGTGATTCAATACAATTGCAGACATTGTGATTCTCTGGTGATCTCTTTTGTGTTGACTTATCTTGCATGGTTCTTATGATTCTATCTTTCGGATTGCTCAAGGTTGTTAGATTTAGATTTAGATATGATTCAATGATGTTCATGATTTAATGTTTGAAGTGTTTGCAGCAATCCCTGGTTCATACTTTTTGCAGCTAGCTGATTGTTAGTTGCTTTGTAAAGTTAGCCTGGACCTTTATATTCATTGTGCCTAGTTCAATTATGGAGATTTATTCATTTCCACTGCAATTGGGTTGTCTTGGGTGAATGTTCATAATCTGAAAATCTTTAAAACCTTAGAAGATTGCACTGTTTCTGTAAGATTGCATATTAATCTTGGTCAAGCAGAGATTGGTTTCGTTGGGATTGGTCCATTTCAAGTGTTTTATCATTTGCATTGTTAATCTTAGGAGTTAGAATAGAATAGAATCTCTCTAAACCCTTATCCCTTTTCCTGTTTATTTCGAATCTGGGTTAGTTTTAGGATTGAAAGCATCACCACATTGTTGCATCTGATGAAAATTCACTTCCAGCATTGTTCATTTGTAAGGCCCCTTGTGATTACCAGCATTTTCACATATTATCTGAGTTGTTTATGCATTGTCATGATCTGACACCCGAGAGACCTTGGAGTGGTTTTCAGCAACTTATTGTTGAAGATTATCTTTCAAGAGAGATAGAATATCATTTTCTGTCTGAGTTGTTGCTGTGCAGAAAACACCATCAATAGGTCTCTCACAGCAGTAGACAAATCTATTGTGTAAATTATGGACAGAGAAGAATAGAAGGGCGCAAAATTTAACATAAGAATATTTGATAAAGTTAGGCGCAAAAATCTCAAAGTGGACACATGCAGTTATAACTCTAAGAGTCTCAAGTTAGAGGATATCAAACAAGGCGCGATTTAGACTAGTACCAGGGCGTATCTTACCAGTAGATCTTTCTCCCATCACTAACTATAGTTGCGTGAAACTAAAGCAAGAATTGTTTAATTTGGTTAATAGATATATTATGAGGAAGTTTCAACAAAGGAAAAGATCTATGGTAATTTCAGCTTGGTAAACGTAGACTTAGGCGTGCCTTCTCTAAACGTGTAGCAGAAGGAATCACAGGTACGAGACTTCAAGAAGAAAGTAAATCACATACCAGACATATTCAACGCCACTCTAAGGGAATTCGACCAAGCTTATACTGCTATTATATTCAGAAACCAAACTAGTAATAAAGCGTCTTCTTACATGTTGTTTACAAGCGATATCATACAAATGTATACCTTCACAATTGATAAAGGCCAAAATCTATACTAATTGCAGGGTTCATGAAAAAACTCACTATATTTTAAGGATTACTTATTATCAACAATTTGAAATAAGACATAGAGCCTTTCATCAATTAAAGGAATCGACATGATGGAAATAGTTTAGAGATTATATATATACTTTAAGAATGATGGTCAACAGATCTCTAATCAAGGGTTATACAGAGAACAACTTAAGCAGATGGCTGCTCACAATACATAGAGGGAGATCTATGGTAAAAGATCAAAAGTTCAATCACCTATCAAGAAAATCGGCATCAAGATCTAATAATCTGAACCAAACACTTGAAGAGTACGACATGCAAATTCTAAACTGGAGCAGTGCCTATTTATATTTATACATCCATTCTATTTAGTAGTAATTTTATCAAACGCCATAGATACCCAGGAGAAAACTACAGTTATCAAGGAAAAGATATATCTCTGTTTACATTATAGAATTGCTCCGGATCCATTCAAAGAATGAATAGGAATAAAGTCTAAACTAATTTCCAACAAATCCTCAGAATGACTTTCATAATATTTGAACAACCAAGGCGTATTGAATAAAGATATCAGAATTTCTAAGCAATTTCACACAGGTAGCAAGCCAACAACCAATTTAACTAGGCATGTGAATAATTGAGAAATAATTATGAATGGTCGGTCTTGACCTCCACAATAAAAAAAACACAAATTTCATAGAAAAATCATACAGAAAAATACCTGGTGAACTGTTAGCTGTCCAATAACAAAATTTCCTGACTTCTCTTTTAAAATTCCCAAATAGCCACCAGAATTCGATTGAAGAAATCAAATGCCACCTATTCAGATCTTCCCTAAAATGATAGCAGATTGTGCGCAGATTGTATTGTTGAAAAGGCTTAAGATAGCTTTCAAGGGATGCGATTAGCATGTGTAAATCGATGCTTGCAAGATATGCACGAAAAAGGATTAAGAAAATTTCAAGCAAATGCAAACGGTGGGTATATATAGATGGCCTTTCATGAAATGTGATGATTGCAGAATATGCACAAAATGGATTTCGCAAGGAAGCTCTCAAAATCTTTGAATTAATGAAGCATTCTGGAATGCATCCTAACATTGTAAGCTTTGCTTGTGCTCTAGGCGCATGTAGTCACGCAGGTTAAGAGGATGAGGGCTGTGCATACCTCACACATCAGTAGCCCTTATTAAATTACATATACAGTTGATGAGCAGGTGCGCTTGGTTGACCTTCATGCCCGTGCTGGCTATCTTGGAAACACCCTAAACCTTCTTACTATCATGCATGAGAATACCATCGATTTTATCAATAAGCAGTTTAAATTTTTACATCCGAAACCCAGTAAGGAGATGCGGATAGCAATACTATCCATCCTAAAAAGCAATTCCGATTGTGAGAAGAGTGAAAAAAGGAACAAATCCCCCAAAAATCCTCTTGCAAATTACGCATGTATCCCTAATATGCTCGACCAGTTCAACATACCATTAACTCTAGATCCCCACTTTAATTATCTTTCAGTCAGAAATTTATTACTTGAAGAAAACTTCTTCTCATATATATCTGTTTCCACAAAATCCTCTTGCCTCATTAAAACAACTTATGTTTAATTAGATTCTTTTGAAATAATCCACTTTCACCATTTAAATAAATAAATTATTTAATTCAAATTAATAAATTTAATCACAACACAAGCTTAAGTATTTAAAAATACGTTAATGAACAATTGCTAAACTAAAATATTTATTCACAACACAAAACAATACAAACGAACACGACAAAATACACTAGACAACTACACAGGGTAACATAAAGATACTCGTTCGAAAAAGAACGATGGTTCACAAGGACCTGTCAATACCTCCAACAACTTAATTATATTGATTTAGGGTACACTCAGACTTGTTAAGCAAGTGGAGCCATTACTCGGTACCTGTGTCTACAGGAAACATCAAAGTTAAAACATACATATATATACTCATGTTAAAAAACACACCGTGAATAAGAATTGCAGCGTAGCAGGGTACTCACGAATGAGTAATGCTACACTGTCTTATTCACCGACACAAACGAGCAAGATCAATCATAAACAATCATAAAAACATGATAAACATAAGCAATAGTCATAAACAAATAAGCCATATCATGAATGAATCTATCTCAGTATCATCAAACTAACATAACCAAATAACCAGGATGTCAATGTATCATCCGAAAAATCAAAACTACATAGTATCCAGAATCACCTCAGAAATGAAACAACATAATATCAAAGTAATCTAAAGCATCTATCAAGCAAAATCAAACTAAACAGTATGTTGAAACTGGAGGGACACTACAAGATGTTTCCAATGTTTGGTAGCTTAGGTGTTCCTAGGAACAAGGTGGAATGTGCAACTACAGTGAAATGTGGTATTAATGGTTATTATTGGATGATGATTGGAATATTATTGGAAGCCTACAAATGATAAAATGAAGTTTAAAAATTATTTGAGTGATATAATATTGCTTTTACACCTTAGGATGCTCCTACATTAGATATGTAGAGTAATTTGAAAAGTGATTCCCTCACTTTCTAATGGCTAGAGGAAAACCAAGATGGTCTGATTGAGCCTTATAAATCTAATATGGATCATCTTCAATTTCACCATATACTCTTCATATTGTCTATTTTTGGTGTTTTTCCCAATCGTACTATCTAAAATATTTTCAATCTCCTCTCTTTGTTGTTTTGGTATTTGATTTATTCATTATATTTTTGTATTATTGTCTCTCAACTCCCCTTTAGGATACATATAAATCTAGAATATTAAACACTAGTGATATGCCTAATCCTTCCAATAACTCCATTTTATATGTGTTTCCCGAGTCAAACATTTGGGTAAATCTATAAGGACCAAATTTCATCATCTTGTATTGTTATATGTCTCAATTAGAAATATATTTTTTCAAAGATACAATGTCTCTTCATCTCCAATAATAAAATCCTTATGTCTTATTTTCTCATAATTCGTCTCCTCATATCTATCATTTATCCTTTCCAAATAACTTATCACCTTTGTATATACTCCCTTGTGTTCTACAAATTATTTTACTTATACACCCATTTTTTCTTCATTATTGATATTTCTTAATTCTAATACAAGTGTTCAATTACCACCATATTGGACCACAAGTGGTGTATTCATTATACTATTATTTACTCAATTATTTTATGCAAACTTTTCTTGTGCTAGGTCTATGTCTCAATTTCCTATCTTCTCTCCAACCAAATCTTAACAAACTTCCTAAACTCTTATTCATAACTTTTGTTTGTCCATCAATGTATGGTTGATATGTTGAATTGAAATTGAGATCTATTTTCACCTTCTTCTATAATGTATTCCAAAAATATCCACAAACTTAGTATCTCCATCTAAAGCATTACTATCCATGGAAACCCATGCAATCTTAAAACTCCTCTAAAAATAGACCGCTATATGTACCACATCATTTGTCTTATGTAAGGCCTCTCTTTGCATGAGACTAATACAATCTTAAAGTGTTATATATTCCTCCTAAATAGATGGTTAGATATATTGCAAGCGATATGAAGATGATTGTCTAACAGTAACCTTATAGTTTTACGTTATGTTATTTTACTTAATGAAGATGTATGTGCATGCAAATTATTGTGTGATATTTGAACTTATAAGATGAATTTGAAATAAGATAATTGTTGTGTCGTATTACATTGGAAGTGTAATTAGCTATGTAAATGATTCATGAATAAAGTTACAAGGATTCGATTTACAATTAATGTTGTTTATTAATATGTCTAACTGTGCTTGATTATGTTGTGCAGGAAATTAAATGAGTCGATGTGGGATTAACATTAAAGGTCGAGAAGATAACGGTGCTAGCATGAGAAGGGATAACCATCAAGTGCAAATCAAAAGACTTCTTGTTGAGGATATAAATTTAACTCCATCCGAGACCTAAAAGCAAGTAGAGTAAATGTATTGGAGGGCTAAGGAATCAAATATGCAAATAGGAGGATGGATAAATATTGGAATCAAATCAAATATATCTTTGAGAAGTTCTAAGTGTAGCCCTATTTGACTTAGAAGGGTTTGAGGTTTTATTATTGATTGGTTGATTATGTTTGAGTAGAATCCAATTGTAGGTCATGTGATGTGAGTTTGGTTGGGGTTGGAACCCTTGGTCAAGATCAAAACTCGTATGGATTCTTTTGTGGGTTTTAAAAAGGGATTATTGAGTCAATTTCCTTGGTTTTTGAACAAGAATAGACCCCTAGGACCTATACCTATGGGTTTGGAACCTTTTTGACATGTGAACTTGTCCTTGGAGTGTGAAAAGACCCCTCAAAAGTCCACATTCATGAATGTGACGAATTCAAAAAGTGTTGGGGCTTGGGAAAAGTGACTTGTCACTCTCAACTTCCCACTCCCCAAAAGTTGTTGGAATTGGCACAAGACTCACACATGTGTGAGCACTTGTGGGAAAGAGTGTAGGTTTGGAGGATTCCTATATATCTCAAGAAGATGGAAGATTTGGGCATTGCCCACTTCTCCTTTTGGAGAACTTGTGAAGTGAAGAAAAGAAGGAGAGAGTCAAGGATGGAAGAATAGGAGTTCAAAGGAGAGCAGCTTGTAGAGAGATAAGTCTTTTTCCATTTCTTATTCTTAGTATTGGTAGAGATAGCTTGATCTATGCATTGAATCATAAGTAAGATTGTTTAAGGGATATATTAGAGTAATGTGTTGTATAATGAGCAATCTTGTTATAGCACTAAGCTCTCACCATTGAATTACAATGGTGTATAATGTATTTCTTGCTCGGGGGTATGGCTAGAGCCCACGAGGCTCCATGACGCCATTATGGTAGGGAGGAGAGCAAGACCTTGTTCATGAGTTTGTAAGTCATTTGCTTCCTCAAATATTGTGATAATATTGCAATTCTAAAAGATGGGATTCATGTTTTAGCAAGTCTTATTCCTTTGTTTGTGTTCATTGTATTTCTTTTTAATACTATTGCAATATTAAAAGTTAGTATTTTGTTTTAGAAGGAAATTATAGGAAAAGAGCAAGCCTTAATTCTTGGGTATGATATTCTTTTATTGCTAGTATTCATGTAAAAATAAAAGATTTGTATCTTGTTGAAATAAAAATAAAAATGAAAAAAAAGGATGAGAGCAAGATGTTAGTCATTGTTATGTTTCTCATTGCATTTATAAATGTCCTTTGTAGTATGAAAAGTCTATGTAAGGAGTTTACATCTTATATTGTAAAAAGGGAATATATTTATAACTTTGGTTTAATTGGAAATGTGAAAAACATCTTATCCTTGTGGTTAGACTTTTAAAGAAAAGGATATGTTGTATTGTGTTTTTGAAGGATAAGTATAATGAGATTATGTTGAGAAATGGGTGCTTGTAAAAGATAGTTAAAGACCTAAAAGAGAATGAATAGAGATTGCATGCATCAATATAGTTTAAAAAACTTATATAAACTCTTCACTTAAAAATTTGAGTATGATATAATTACTTGAGACAGTAAAATAGTTTTATTTATTTTCCATATCTTAAAATATATATATGTACGATGGTATAAATGTTTATATCTACTTCTCTGGTATTGTAGCCTTCATATCCCACTTACACTCATCTTGCTTCCCTCTATTGTTGTTGTCACTACCTTACTAAACCTCACTATTTCGATCTGCAACAAGAACAAAGTGAAACTTGCGCAGTGAAACCAGTCAAAGGAATGCGCTGGGAGAGTAGGGTTTGCCCTCATTGCTCGAGTAGAATGGTCGTTAGGTTTGGAAGAAGATCATAGAGATAGCATTGGGTTTCCTCCTCCTTCAGACGCCCCATTTCTCCTAGCTTTTGTCACTGCCTAAGGCCCTCACCATGCCTATACTTACAGATGTCTCGAGAAACAATTAATATAAACATAGATGCATTCTAATATTATCAAGGATTTTGATATCGTGGATAGTGATAGGTCTTCTTGTCATGCAGCTCGCAACACTGTATGTACAATCAACTAGATAAAATGAACATGGCGTGTTGTGATACTCCATTGGGAATGATTCAGATAGGACCTATCACACTGTAAAAATCATGAGCCAATTGGAAACGATAGGGTAAATAAAGTCTCTACTGTGATGGAAAACCATTGGGTACTGTTGCATACGCTCTTGCATACAAGGGTGTAACCCATTTCATTAATGACTGACTTCCATCATTGGTCTTAGTCATGGGAAGTCCCATCGACCTCAGTAGCCATTTCGTTTCCTGCGTCAAAAACCATAGGATGATATTATTGTTGGGCTTACCGAAATGAACACACTCGTCTTTGGCGTGAACTTCTGTGGGAGGATATTGTTCATGGGAAAGTAGGTTACAAGATTCTTTTTTTTATCAGCCTAGTCAAGGCCGGTCCACCAAGAAATAAGTAGCGGGCAATGTTGTGAAGCGACTGCCTCTTTATAAGATGCTACAAAATATGCTAAATGTGACTCGTAAATACTACGAAGTGCTTGATCACTTCTATCAGTCATTAAGAAAAGAAAAGAAAAATCGTTGGATCTGTATAATACTGATGATATCTATGCTACCTTGGGTCAACGATCTTTACTCTCAAACTCCCACGACTTTGACTTGTCAGTGGATACAAAAATAAATTTAAAAATCATTATTAAAATCGTATACTTGCTACCGATAGAGTATTTAGTGTTCTAGAATGCAAAGCCAATTTTTATCCTTTTTATATCATTATGAACTTCGGTGGTAACCAACCAATGAATCAGTGCCATCAACGTAAGTCTTTGGTGATGTCAAAAGGAGGAAGTTGTCCTATTTCTCACAACATTTATTTGCGATGAGGCCTAAAAATAGGCATGGAATGTCCCGCCATAGTCATAAATTATTCAAAATAAAAAGAGTTGAACATAAGAGATTTTGTCAGGGATTAAAGATAGGAGATATAGGGTTAATGTTTATGCTAGATATTATAAAATTCCCACTAAGGACTCCACGTATTCCTCTTAACAAGATTTAACATGATTCAAGTAAACCCATTCCCTTATAGTTGTGAGATTCTTAAGAATCTATTCCTAAGAATTAAATAATTTAAAATAAGCAATATTGGATACTATTAGTATTTTTTTAAGGAGACTTTTCTTTCTTTGTTTTTTTAATTTTTCCACTAAAGTAATAGTATGTATATATGCATGAATAATTAATATTATAATTAGCCTTTCAGATCTTAATATTAATAAGATAAATAATATAATAAAATAAATATTATTTAGACATGAGCAAGTAAATATATATTTTATTATATATATATAGGAAGGGAAATTTTAATTAAATTTTCTTTAAATTAGGTGATAGGAAATAAGGAATAAATTATAACAGGGTTAATTTTAATTATAAGATAGGGTGATACATGTATAATTAATTATTTAGTACTCTACGGGTAGCAATTCTTATACATCAAGAAGTCTCAAGTAATTGGCTTGTTAATTTTGGAGGTCCAAACAAAAAGTATGATCATTTTGTTGTGTTGCATAAACTTAAATAAAAATAAATTAAAAAAATAACAAATTCTCTTCTAGATAAAACATAGGTTGGATGACATGAGGGTATTGTGTCCAATGGAGGATAAATATTGGCCAATGATTGGTATCGTATGCTAAGAAGAGTTGTCCAAGTTGGCTCTATAGGAATGGTGGACCTTTTTAAGTCTTGGATTGGGTCCAATGGCATAACACCTTTAGGAAAATCTTTTCTAGGGAGAGAGAGAGAGACAACTAAGGTGGTACAACATTAAAATCATGCGATAGTGGAATAGTATTAGGGTGGTTATCACTATTAAATTATTAAGAGGGATATTAATATTAAATTGGGCACTTAATGAGGATGGTTATCAATATTTAATATTAGTATTAATATTGAGCTAGCACTAGGGTGTTTAGTAATGTATGTGATGCAAATGATCATATTTGTTATGACAGTTGGTATCAACAATATTAGTGGGGGTGAAAAATAATAATACATTGTATGATATCTTGGAAATTGTAATAAAATCGCTATTTCTATCAATTGAAAGAAATACTAACATCGTCATTTTTACAATGGACATTAATAATAATACTTTATTGAATAATAATTATTCATATGTATCAATTGGGTTAGAAACATTAGTATCATCAAGAATAAACTTACCAATAAGGCCTCTTTTGTAAGTAAATATTAACATTACTATCTTTCTTATAATGGGTTATATCTTAGTCATTATAATACTATCAAATAGTGTTAAACCTTACTAGATAGGTTATGTTGCGATAGCAGGTTGTGTAAGTTGCTTCGGTTGAAGTAGCCACATTAAAAATAGGCATAGCAATTGTAGTGTCAATTAACTTAATGATTGTAAAAAAAATAAAAAATAAAAAATTATATAGATTTTCTTGGAAAAAATTTGGGCATGACATCTTATTTCATAGAATGAAACATCTTATCTTATAAAATCTATCAAAAAATATAGAACCATTCCCTATCTATGTTTTAGGTAACCCTAATAAAAAATCTATACAAATATCTCCCCAAGCTCTCTCCAAAATTGATAATGGATGACACATCCAACATTTTGACACCTCCCTTTGATTCTTGACAAATCCTACAACCTTGAACATACTTTCTCACATCCTTATATATTTGAAGCCAAAAATGTTTTTCTTATAAATGTCACTATCTTATCTACTCTAAAATTACCAATTAAACCATTGCTATACTTCTCCTTGATCAAATTCTCCCTTATTGAGATTCTTAGAATACACAACCAATTATCTTTAAAAAAAATCATTTTGAATCAAATAATCAAGTCACTTAGCTCTATCCACACTTATTATTTCTTTATGCATTTTTCATAATTCAAAAAAATCAAAATAAGCCTCATACAAGTATTTGAAGTCTTTAAATCCTACTACTTCTACTCCCATCTTTGTTACCAAATTTGGTTTCCTACTCAATAGATATACAATCTTGTTTTATTTTCCACTCCTATGCTTTAACATAAAGAAAAAATTTGCATGAATTATATCCACCTCACATTTATTTGATTCAACTTACCTTGACCATTCAAGTATTGTAATGCTTGATAATGTTTATACAACTAAAATGGTGAAAAATGGGTTCATTTAAAATGAGGGTTCACCAATAATTTACTAAAAATAGAATGGGAAAAATGAGGTGTAATGAACCTCCCTTTCTCCTATTTCATTAGGAAATGAGATTTCCTGATGGTAGGATTGAATTTCAACCTTAGGTGAGTCAACCCAATTGGAGATCTTGCAAATTTCCTTATGATTGAGGATGTGGTAAAATATGTTTGAACAACACTTTTGGGAGATAAAAATAAAATAGTAAATGAACTCAAATATACAATGTAAGACCCGAATCATGTAGATGAAGCATAAATCTAGAAGAAACAACAAACTTTAAGCAGATATGAGAAAGGTAAGACACTGTGTACCCGTCACCAAAAGTTGTTGAGTGTCCAAAAATGGAAAATGAGTCCTTGTACAAAAATTTTCCTCAAATTTCAAGAGCTTCTAGAGATAGATTTGAGATGCCTTTTCCCATAGGTTCCACTACAAAAATGTCAGAAATAAATATGAGATCTAAGTTTTCATGGTCTTGACAACTTTTTGTGACAACTTTGACAACTTTTACAATTTCACACTTTTGAGATCTTCATTTTTAATTATTTTTCACCTATGAACTTGCACATAAACAAAGAGGAGAAAAATGTTTTTTTTGGTGGATAAGGGTTTGCCTTGGCCAAACCCTAGTTTGGTAATTAAACCTTGAAATGAAATGAAACATGAATGGAAGGAATGACGAATGAACAATGCTATGTTGCAACTCACCAAACCCTTTAATGACTACCCTAGGAGGATTGAAGTATAACACATATCTCCAAGTATTTTATATTGCATGAAATGGCTTGATTGGATGTTGATCTTGATGCTTGAAACCTACATCAAAATGTTAGCTCCAAAAACATGCATAGATGCAAATAACTTAGACATGATGCTTGAGATCTTGAATGCTAATGTAGAAGACTAATAAATCTACTCTTGAATGCTCTTGACAATAATATTTTCTCTTGTGAAATTTTCCTTAATGTTGGTTAGTTTGAATTGATAAAAAGACCTTGTATTTATAGGTAATTTTCTAATTTCTTGACAATTAAACATCAAAGGCCGACAATTGTAATTGTAATTTGAATCATAAAAAGGCCACCAAAAAAGTATTATAATTTGAGATCCTCAACTTAAGGAGGACCCATTTTCCCTTGGTTGGCAAATGGGTCCTAGGACCTAAGTCTAGGACACTCAATTTCTAGGGAAATTTAATTAATGTTTACAATTATTTAATACAAGTTCCCCTTTCGGAAAATAAGATTAATTAGGATTTTAAATACATAATTGGGCCAATTAGAGGCTTAATTAAGTCCAATTAAATTACAGGACCCAAACATAGAGTGAAAATGTATATGTGTACATTTTTCTACACTACAACACAAATTTCTTTGGTAGTTAGTAGTGTCTCCATTTCATCAAGTTTTTAGATTATGAGATAAAAATATTGATCAAATATTGTGTCTCATCCTTGCATCACTAAAATAAGCTATCAACCCATAGTCTTGACTTAACACTTCTATTGTATTTCCACTTGCATCACAATCAACCTAAAATTTGATGAGGGCCAAGCCGCCTGAAACCACACAAATCACAACAATAGATACCAACACAAAAGATGCGAGACAAAAAAATAACCCACTTTCAATTATTTTCAAAATAATGAGATTACAGGTTCAAAAATTACATGCTACAGCCTCATGGGCTTGATTCATTACAACAAAATCAACTCTGAAAAGAAAATATATTATTCAGAGCCACAATCTGCACTGTTGGAGCCACCTTCTACAACCCCCACTCAACCCTTTTTATTTTACCTAATAACCAACCTAGAATGTTCTAGAAAGTTCAACTTTCTCTTTTGTTTTGGCACCAAAAGTTCACCATTTGATTTCTAATCTAGGAAGAAATTTTAATGAAATTCACTTTTTAGAGGGGAAACTTTGCAAGAACATAAATTTTGATTTGAGTGTCTGATTTGCTATTATTGCATATCATTGGAAAGCTCTCAAAGAGATTTGCAACACATAAACCACCGTAGGTTAGTTCGTCAACTTTTCAAGTTGTTTCGGGGCCTCTAAAGTCTTCATATTTGAAATTGGAGCTACACTCGAGAAATTTCTTGAGACAAAAACTTTAATATCTCCCAAACCATGCAGGGTATTGAGGTGATTCTTTCGCGACCAAAATTATTTTTCATTTCTGCTCCTTGGGGTAAATTTTTAGGTCCATATGAGCCCGTTTAGGCCGACTTACTAAAAATATATTAAGTTCCCATTTTTCGCGATTTTTGACGCATGACTATCTTACACCCCTTAAGTTCCATCATGGGACTCAAAACAACTAAAGAAAAAGAAAACAATTTTCTTTTTGGGTGATGCAAGATTTCCCTACACCACTAGATGCTCCTGTATCAGACACCCAAGGTAATTTAAAAAGTGAACCTGTCACTTCTCAGGAGTTAGAGGGAAACCAAGATGGTTAACCTCAACCTCAAACAACCATGATGAATCTTCAACAAGCCTTCCTCTCCATTTCACCAAGTACTCTGCTTATTGCATGTTTCTGGTGCTTCTACCTGCACGGCTATCCAATATTTCTTCTATCTCTTCCTTCTTTGAAGTAGGTGCCAAAATTTTCCACTGTTCTTTTATTGACCCCTCCTCTTTATCACCATCATGATACTCTGTCAAATCAGCAATTTTGAACACAAGAGAAATATTTATTCCACTAGACAACTCTACCTCATAAGCATTTCCTGAATCATGCTTCTTCAAGATCTTGCATGGTCCAAACTTCTTCATCTTTAACTTGTTGTAAGTACCAACTGGAAACCTTTCCTTTTGCAAATGAACCATGAATTCATCTCCTACCTAAAACTCCTCATAACTTCTTTTCTGATCTTCCTGAGCCTTATATTGTGAGTTCATCTTATTGATATGTTTCTTCACCTCTTCATGCAAATTCTTCAGGTGCTTAGCAAAATCTTTAGCCTCAGCACTACTCTTCTCCCCCTTATCCATCTTTCCTAGTTTAGAAACAGTTCTTAAACTACTCCCCTACACAATATGGAATGGTGATTTACTAGTGCTCCTGTTGAAAATATTATTATAAGAAAATTATGTTTGTGGTATAATCAAATCCCATCCCTTAGGCTTATCTCCTACTAAGCATCTTAATAGGTTACCCAAACTCCTATTCACCACCTCTATTTTTCCACCAGTCTGTGGATGGTGTGTAGAACCGAACTTCAAATCCATCTTCAACTTCTTCCACACTATCCTCCAGAAATAACCAATAAATTTGGAATCTTTGTCCGAAACTATACTCTTTGGTAGACCATGTAGTCTCACCACCTCTCTGAAAAACAAATCTGCAACATGAACAACATCACTAGTCTTATGACATGAAATGAAATGTGTCATCTTTGAAAATCTATCGACCACACCAAATATGGAATCATGCCTCTTTGTGCCCTTGGCAAGCCAAGAACAAAATCCATGCTAATATCCTCCCATGGCCTCTTAGGTACAAGTAATGGCTGATACAATCTAGTATTCTAACTTGTTCCTTTCGCCATCTGACATACTCTGCAACTTTGTACAGAATTCTTCACATCTTGTTGTAACTATGGCCAATAATAATTCTCACTGACAAGAGAAATGGTCTTATCTCAACCAAAATGTCCAACCAATCCTCCACTATGCTTCTCCTTGATTGGATTCTCTCTCATAGAACTCCTTGCAATGCAAAATTGGATTCCTCTAAACAACATCCCATCTTGGATTAACAAATCCAACCATCTCATCCTATCCAATGTAATAGGTTCCAAACTAGCCTTCCAAGCTTCTATAAAGTTTGGATCTTCAAGATACAAACTCTTGAGTTCATTGAACCCAACGACCTCTATTCATTTCTATCAACAAATTTTGTCTTCTACTCAAGGCATTTGCAACTCTATTTGACCTTCCACTCCTGTGCTTCAAAACAAAGGTATAAATCTACAAAAACTCAACCCACTTTAAGTGCCTTTGATTTAACTTTCCTTAACTATTGAGATACTGCAAAGCATGGTGATCAGTATATAAAACAAATGCTTTTTCCAACAAATAGTGTCTCCATTTCTTCAAATCCTGAATTATAGCATAAAAATCCTGATCATAGACAAAATATTTCTTCTTAGCATCATTCAAATTCTCACTAAAATAGGCAATAGGCTTACCTTCTTGACTCAAAATGTAGCTCCTATGATAGTGCCACTAGCATCATAATCTACCTGAAAGACCTTATTAAAATCTAGAAGTGCCAAAATAGGTTGCTCTGTAACTTTCTTCTTCAACATATCAAAACTTTTGGCTGCTCCTGTAGTCCACTTAAACTCTTTTCTATCCCCTCTCATCGCTTCAGTTAGAGATGCACAAATACTACTAAAATTCTTAATAAACTTTTTGTTAAAACTTGCTAGACCATGAAATGATCTTACCCTTGTAACATTTCTTGGGGTAGGCCATTCAATGATAGCTCTCACCTTCTCTAGATCCATTTTAAGACCCTTTGCTGAGACAACAAATCCCAAATACACCAACTCTCTCTTCAAAAAACTACATTTCTTCAAATTAATCAAATTCTCCTCCCTTAGCTTCTAAAAAAATCTTCAGATATGCATCAAGTGCTCAGACTCCAATGTCTTATTGAAAATCAAAATATCATCCAAATAAACAATAAAAAAATTTCCTAAAAATTCTTTTAATACCTCATTCATAAGCCACATAGATGTGCTTGGTACATTGGTTAGCCCAAAAGGCATGGCTAACCACTCGTACAAGCCATCCTTGGTTTTAAAGGTTGTCTTACATTCATCTCCTTCTCTAATCTGGATCTAGTGATATCCGCTCTTCAAATCTATCTTCGTGAAGTACTCAACTCCACTCAAACAATCCATATTGTCATCCATTCTCGGCAAGGGAAATCTATACTTGATGGTGATCTTGTTGATGGCTCTAGAATCTATACACATCTGCCATTCCCCATCCTTCTTTGGTGCTAGTATTGCAGGTATTGCACATGGACTCAAATTCTCCCTGATCAATCCCTTTTGCAACAACTCTTGCACTTGTCTGTTCAACTCTTCACTCTTTGTTGGAGTCATACGATGAGCTGCCTTTTTCATTTCTGCTCCTTGGGGTAAATTTTTAGGTCCATATGAGCCCGTTTAGGCCGACTTACTAAAAATATATTAAGTTCCCATTTTTCGCGATTTTTGACGCATGACTATCTTACACCCCTTAAGTTCCATCATGGGACTCAAAACAACTAAAGAAAAAGAAAACAATTTTCTTTTTGGGTGATGCAAGATTTCCCTACACCACTAGATGCTCCTGTATCAGACACCCAAGGTAATTTAAAAAGTGAACCTGTCACTTCTCAGGAGTTAGAGGGAAACCAAGATGGTTAACCTCAACCTCAGACAACCATGATGAATCTTCAACAAGCCTTCCTCTCCATTTCACCAAGTACTCTGCATATTGCATGTTTCTGGTGCTTCTACCTGCACGGCTATCCAATATTTCTTCTATCTCTTCCTTCTTTGAAGTAGGTGCCAAAATTTTCCACTGTTCTTTTATTGACCCCTCCTCTTTATCACCATCATGATACTCTGTCAAATCAGCAATTTTGAACACAAGAGAAATATTTATTCCACTAGACAACTCTACCTCATAAGCATTTCCTTAATCATGCTTCTTCAAGATCTTGCATGGTCCAAACTTCTTCATCTTTAACTTGTTGTAAGTACCAACTGGAAACCTTTCCTTTTGCAAATGAACCATGAATTCATCTCCTACCTAAAACTCCTCATAACTTCTTTTCTGATCTTCCTGAGCCTTATATTGTGAGTTCATCTTATTGATATGTTTCTTCACCTCTTCATGCAAATTCTTCAGGTGCTTAGCAAAATCTTTAGCCTCAGCACTACTCTTCTCCCCCTTATCCATCTTTCCTAGTTTAGAAACAGTTCTTAAACTACTCCCCTACACAATATGGAATGGTGATTTACTAGTGCTCCTGTTGAAAATATTATTATAAGAAAATTATGTTTGTGGTATAATCAAATCCCATCCCTTAGGCTTATCTCCTACTAAGCATCTTAATAGGTTACCCAAACTCCTATTCACCACCTCTATTTTTCCACCAGTCTGTGGATGGTGTGTAGAACCGAACTTCAAATCCATCTTCAACTTCTTCCACACTATCCTCCAGAAATAACCAATAAATTTGGAATCTTTGTCCGAAACTATACTCTTTGGTAGACCATGTAGTCTCACCACCTCTCTGAAAAACAAATCTGCAACATGAACAACATCACTAGTCTTATGACATGAAATGAAATGTGTCATCTTTGAAAATCTATCGACCACACCAAATATGGAATCATGCCTCTTTGTGCCCTTGGCAAGCCAAGAACAAAATCCATGCTAATATCCTCCCATGGCCTCTTAGGTACAAGTAATGGCTGATACAATCTAGTATTCTAACTTGTTCCTTTCGCCATCTGACATACTCTGCAACTTTGTACAGAATTCTTCACATCTTGTTGTAACTATGGCCAATAATAATTCTCACTGACAAGAGAAATGGTCTTATCTCAACCAAAATGTCCAACCAATCCTCCACTATGCTTCTCCTTGATTGGATTCTCTCTCATAGAACTCCTTGCAATGCAAAATTGGATTCCTCTAAACAACATCCCATCTTGGATTAACAAATCCAACCATCTCATCCTATCCAATGTAATAGGTTCCAAACTAGCCTTCCAAGCTTCTATAAAGTTTGGATCTTCAAGATACAAACTCTTGAGTTCATTGAACCCAACGACCTCTATTCATTTCTATCAACAAATTTTGTCTTCTACTCAAGGCATTTGCAACTCTATTTGACCTTCCACTCCTGTGCTTCAAAACAAAGGTATAAATCTACAAAAACTCAACCCACTTTAAGTGCCTTTGATTTAACTTTCCTTAACTATTGAGATACTGCAAAGCATGGTGATCAGTATATAAAACAAATGCTTTTTCCAACAAATAGTGTCTCCATTTCTTCAAATCCTGAATTATAGCATAAAAATCCTGATCATAGACAAAATATTTCTTCTTAGCATCATTCAAATTCTCACTAAAATAGGCAATAGGCTTACCTTCTTGACTCAAAATGTAGCTCCTATGATAGTGCCACTAGCATCATAATCTACCTGAAAGACCTTATTAAAATCTAGAAGTGCCAAAATAGGTTGCTCTGTAACTTTCTTCTTCAACATATCAAAACTTTTGGCTGCTCCTGTAGTCCACTTAAACTCTTTTCTATCCCCTCTCATCGCTTCAGTTAGAGATGCACAAATACTACTAAAATTCTTAATAAACTTTTTGTTAAAACTTGCTAGACCATGAAATGATCTTACCCTTGTAACATTTCTTGGGGTAGGCCATTCAATGATAGCTCTCACCTTCTCTAGATCCATTTTAAGACCCTTTGCTGAGACAACAAATCCCAAATACACCAACTCTCTCTTCAAAAAACTACATTTCTTCAAATTAATCAAATTCTCCTCCCTTAGCTTCTAAAAAAATCTTCAGATATGCATCAAGTGCTCAGACTCCAATGTCTTATTGAAAATCAAAATATCATCCAAATAAACAATAAAAAAATTTCCTAAAAATTCTTTTAATACCTCATTCATAAGCCACATAGATGTGCTTGGTACATTGGTTAGCCCAAAAGGCATGGCTAACCACTCGTACAAGCCATCCTTGGTTTTAAAGGTTGTCTTACATTCATCTCCTTCTCTAATCTGGATCTAGTGATATCCGCTCTTCAAATCTATCTTCGTGAAGTACTCAACTCCACTCAAACAATCCATATTGTCATCCATTCTCGGCAAGGGAAATCTATACTTGATGGTGATCTTGTTGATGGCTCTAGAATCTATACACATCTGCCATTCCCCATCCTTCTTTGGTGCTAGTATTGCAGGTATTGCACATGGACTCAAATTCTCCCTGATCAATCCCTTTTGCAACAACTCTTGCACTTGTCTGTTCAACTCTTCACTCTTTGTTGGAGTCATACGATGAGCTGCCTTTTTCATTTCTGCTCCTTGGGGTAAATTTTTAGGTCCATATGAGCCCGTTTAGGCCGACTTACTAAAAATATATTAAGTTCCCATTTTTCGCGATTTTTGACGCATGACTATCTTACACCCCTTAAGTTCCATCATGGGACTCAAAACAACTAAAGAAAAAGAAAACAATTTTCTTTTTGGGTGATGCAAGATTTCCCTACACCACTAGATGCTCCTGTATCAGACACCCAAGGTAATTTAAAAAGTGAACCTGTCACTTCTCAGGAGTTAGAGGGAAACCAAGATGGTTAACCTCAACCTCAGACAACCATGATGAATCTTCAACAAGCCTTCCTCTCCATTTCACCAAGTACTCTGCATATTGCATGTTTCTGGTGCTTCTACCTGCACGGCTATCCAATATTTCTTCTATCTCTTCCTTCTTTGAAGTAGGTGCCAAAATTTTCCACTGTTCTTTTATTGACCCCTCCTCTTTATCACCATCATGATACTCTGTCAAATCAGCAATTTTGAACACAAGAGAAATATTTATTCCACTAGACAACTCTACCTCATAAGCATTTCCTTAATCATGCTTCTTCAAGATCTTGCATGGTCCAAACTTCTTCATCTTTAACTTGTTGTAAGTACCAACTGGAAACCTTTCCTTTTGCAAATGAACCATGAATTCATCTCCTACCTAAAACTCCTCATAACTTCTTTTCTGATCTTCCTGAGCCTTATATTGTGAGTTCATCTTATTGATATGTTTCTTCACCTCTTCATGCAAATTCTTCAGGTGCTTAGCAAAATCTTTAGCCTCAGCACTACTCTTCTCCCCCTTATCCATCTTTCCTAGTTTAGAAACAGTTCTTAAACTACTCCCCTACACAATATGGAATGGTGATTTACTAGTGCTCCTGTTGAAAATATTATTATAAGAAAATTATGTTTGTGGTATAATCAAATCCCATCCCTTAGGCTTATCTCCTACTAAGCATCTTAATAGGTTACCCAAACTCCTATTCACCACCTCTATTTTTCCACCAGTCTGTGGATGGTGTGTAGAACCGAACTTCAAATCCATCTTCAACTTCTTCCACACTATCCTCCAGAAATAACCAATAAATTTGGAATCTTTGTCCGAAACTATACTCTTTGGTAGACCATGTAGTCTCACCACCTCTCTGAAAAACAAATCTGCAACATGAACAACATCACTAGTCTTATGACATGAAATGAAATGTGTCATCTTTGAAAATCTATCGACCACACCAAATATGGAATCATGCCTCTTTGTGCCCTTGGCAAGCCAAGAACAAAATCCATGCTAATATCCTCCCATGGCCTCTTAGGTACAAGTAATGGCTGATACAATCTAGTATTCTAACTTGTTCCTTTCGCCATCTGACATACTCTGCAACTTTGTACAGAATTCTTCACATCTTGTTGTAACTATGGCCAATAATAATTCTCACTGACAAGAGAAATGGTCTTATCTCAACCAAAATGTCCAACCAATCCTCCACTATGCTTCTCCTTGATTGGATTCTCTCTCATAGAACTCCTTGCAATGCAAAATTGGATTCCTCTAAACAACATCCCATCTTGGATTAACAAATCCAACCATCTCATCCTATCCAATGTAATAGGTTCCAAACTAGCCTTCCAAGCTTCTATAAAGTTTGGATCTTCAAGATACAAACTCTTGAGTTCATTGAACCCAACGACCTCTATTCATTTCTATCAACAAATTTTGTCTTCTACTCAAGGCATTTGCAACTCTATTTGACCTTCCACTCCTGTGCTTCAAAACAAAGGTATAAATCTACAAAAACTCAACCCACTTTAAGTGCCTTTGATTTAACTTTCCTTAACTATTGAGATACTGCAAAGCATGGTGATCAGTATATAAAACAAATGCTTTTTCCAACAAATAGTGTCTCCATTTCTTCAAATCCTGAATTATAGCATAAAAATCCTGATCATAGACAAAATATTTCTTCTTAGCATCATTCAAATTCTCACTAAAATAGGCAATAGGCTTACCTTCTTGACTCAAAATGTAGCTCCTATGATAGTGCCACTAGCATCATAATCTACCTGAAAGACCTTATTAAAATCTAGAAGTGCCAAAATAGGTTGCTCTGTAACTTTCTTCTTCAACATATCAAAACTTTTGGCTGCTCCTGTAGTCCACTTAAACTCTTTTCTATCCCCTCTCATCGCTTCAGTTAGAGATGCACAAATACTACTAAAATTCTTAATAAACTTTTTGTTAAAACTTGCTAGACCATGAAATGATCTTACCCTTGTAACATTTCTTGGGGTAGGCCATTCAATGATAGCTCTCACCTTCTCTAGATCCATTTTAAGACCCTTTGCTGAGACAACAAATCCCAAATACACCAACTCTCTCTTCAAAAAACTACATTTCTTCAAATTAATCAAATTCTCCTCCCTTAGCTTCTAAAAAAATCTTCAGATATGCATCAAGTGCTCAGACTCCAATGTCTTATTGAAAATCAAAATATCATCCAAATAAACAATAAAAAAATTTCCTAAAAATTCTTTTAATACCTCATTCATAAGCCACATAGATGTGCTTGGTACATTGGTTAGCCCAAAAGGCATGGCTAACCACTCGTACAAGCCATCCTTGGTTTTAAAGGTTGTCTTACATTCATCTCCTTCTCTAATCTGGATCTAGTGATATCCGCTCTTCAAATCTATCTTCGTGAAGTACTCAACTCCACTCAAACAATCCATATTGTCATCCATTCTCGGCAAGGGAAATCTATACTTGATGGTGATCTTGTTGATGGCTCTAGAATCTATACACATCTGCCATTCCCCATCCTTCTTTGGTGCTAGTATTGCAGGTATTGCACATGGACTCAAATTCTCCCTGATCAATCCCTTTTGCAACAACTCTTGCACTTGTCTGTTCAACTCTTCACTCTTTGTTGGAGTCATACGATGAGCTGCCTTATTTGACAAATGACAAACTGGCCCCAAGAATCAAGTCCATCTAATGACTAATCTTTCTTACTGGAGGCAAACCTTTAGGTAGGTTATAAAAAATAATAGCTTGAAACTCATTCAACAAATTTGAAACCTCTACAGGTACCTCATTAGTATCTTCTTTGTCAATTCTAGGGATCAATGCAAAACACATATGCTCATGCCTCATACCTTCTAGGAAATTTCTTCCATGAACCAAAAAAATTCTTGCATTACTGCATACCTTTTCTTCTTCCTCTTTCAAGGGCTTCAACTTATGATGAATGCCATCCTTTGTCAAATAATAGGTGTTGGCATGTCCATCATGTACTGCTCGCCAATCAAACTGCCACGGTTTGCCTAACAACATATGAAAAACATCCATAGGCATACTATCACACAATACCTCATCATGGTAATTTCCAATCTTGAAATTTACCAGATATTGTTCATTTACCAAGGCTTTATGGTCCTTCTGCAACCAAGTAATCCGGTATGAGTTTGGATGCCTTCTCTCCAACCATAACTTACTAACCATTTCTTCTGAAACAAGGTTATTAGTACTTGTAGACACTTAAAAAGTCCTGATTGATACTATGTATTTTATTTTGATTAACTAACACCATTTCTTCCTAAATCACCCCGAACTAACCAATTAATTAAATAATCAACATTATTTAGTTAAAATCAACAATTTCAACTATTAATCAAATAATTAAATTTATTGGATTAATTCACCCTTTCTTCTAACTAATATTCATCATATTTAATTTAATCAAGTCATTTAATTAAATCTCTCTAAATCCTCACATTTTATTAAATAAATCAAATCAAATGTCACAATCCCCTAACCCCTTCAAATTAATTAATTCTAAACTAATTAATCATAAATCACTTTCTAATCATCATTAATAAATCCTTCAACTTTAACTCCTCAAGAGTTAAATCAACCCATGGTCAACTAACCAGGTTGCACATGAAATTCATTTCTTTTAATTAACTAATTCCTCTATTTATCCTCACAAGGGCATATTCCAAGGAATATTCCTTCCAACCACCTCCTCATTCAATTACCCTCCAAAGGTTTTAGAAACCTATCACATCCTCAATAACTTCTCTTACATTTTCAATAACTCCTCTTACATCTTCTCACATCTCCAACCACATTCAATAAATTATTCTTACAACCTTTCAAATCATCAACCATTCTCATTTATTCCTCTTACACCCCCCTTTCCTTAACACATTTCCCAAAATGTGCTCCACCTTCCTCCAATAGAATTTTGACAAGTGTCACATTCTCATTGGCTCTCATTTTATCTCACATTCACCAATTTCTCTCATCTTTCAACCCTTGAGTTCTATAAATAGAAGCATTCTCTTCACAATATGGATCCACAACTTCATGCATTCTTACTATAGGCATTTCACTTCATAGCAATCACCATTTTCATCACTTTTGAGCTTATTTTCATCACTTAGCATCAATTTCATACTTAGAATCATCTACAATATTGGAGCTTATCATTGGGATTGGGAAAGGGCTCCTTTCCACATCAAAGGAGCACCAACTCCCCTATGGGATGAAGGTTTGATTGATTTAGGTGAGTTTACATGCTTTTGTGTTGTTTATTTCATGTTTCCATCATGTTTTATTATCTTTCTTGATTGAGAATCTCATAGGGAGTGCTTTATTTGGTTTTCTAACATGATTAACACTTGTTTGTTGTCTCTTGTTAGTTAATTGTAGATTAGACACTCACATTTTGGCACTAGCAGGAGGGATAATCATGTTATTTTGACTAGTTTTGCTTGAGAATTCCATTTTTTGTAGATACAGGAGAGCGACACCACATCTGACAGATACAACATCGCCTTTGCTTACAGCATCGCCTTCGCTTACTTGCAGAGCATCGCCTTTGCCTCCAGCGTCAGCTTCACAACATCGTGTCGCATTTGCTACATCGTTACCTCTATCTATTCTATCTTCTATCTAAATTCTACTTCTGATAGAGTGTCACCTTTGATATTTCACCACATATGCACTCTTTGTCCTCTGTAGAGTGTCGCCTTTGCTTTTCAATAGAGAGTCACCTTCAATTTTAGCATCGTATTTTCCAATTGTAGAGTGTTGCATTCATGATCTAGCGTTGCCTTTGTAGGAAAGGAAGAAAAAATGATTTGGAGACCTAAAAGCATTTTTTAATGCTCCTTGTAATAGCTTATGCTTTCCAATTCTGCTTTTCATTTCTATTTTAGGACCAACTAAAGTTACGTTTGGGCTTAAAATTAACAAACAACCCAAGATTTGTCAAAGTTGGATTAAAATTGAACATTAGGAACTTACCAGACTTTGATTTTGGGCTAAAGTTGAACAAGACAAACTCACAAATAGTTTGATGCTCTAAAAAGAATTCATCTTTACTTTGGGTTCAAAAAGAACTTGTGCCCTCAATTGTTTTGTGATTTTTTGCAATTTGTGTCATTCGAATGCGTATGCACTTCTCTTGTGCCTTCCAACGATCTTGAGAATCAAAAGCATTCTAGTGACATTGGTTTTGTAAAATTACCCACACATTTCAAATTTGGATATAAAATTGAACAATCATGCGAGTGTGAAGGAAAGGAATTGTGTGTGTTCCCTCCTAGTGCTTTAAGCGATCGAACTACAAATGTACTTATTCATTTTTGTTTATCTTTATAGGGCCTGCCTTGGTTGGAAAAAGTACTCACCCTAAGGGAATGATCCAAGTGGTAACGAGCTAACGCTAAGCTCTTTCAAACCGCTATATAAATTTGTGATTGCAAGGAAAGTTTGCAACTGATGAGAAGTGGTACATGATAGCTCTCCTCCAATATCTTTATGATGTGTAAAGCCCTTGTTCTAAGGGTTGGGAGACCTCTTGATGGAGTTTATCATTGTACCCCCTGAACTGGATGTCCTTACTACAACCCTTTGTTTAAAGGCCAAAATCCTTAATACTTTTTGGTGCAAGAATGGTCATTTTGAAGCTGCCCCACATTTGTACTATTCAAAGTAGACAAAAATAAATCCTTAAGGTCTCCGGATCTTTAGGATTTTGATATTTGGTGGTCCCGAAAAGTGTGTGTCATGGAGGGGAGCCAATGTCGTCAAATCTCCAATTGTTTGCTTTGTCTCAGTGTTTGGAGAAATATGAGTGGGGACTCAACAAAGTATAGCCATTTCTATTCTAGGATTGTACAATTTGTGAGTCAGTTAAATACATCACTTTGATCTCAAACTTTGAAACAAACATTCAACAAGTCATCAAAATTTCAAATCCTTTGGAAGAAAAAATATCCTTGAAGAGTCCAAATGTTACTACTTGTCCCTAGAGATTTTATCCTTAGAGGCTTCTAAATATTTAGGCCCATATCTCAATTTTTTCTCTCCAAAGTCAACCTAGGAAAATTATGCCTTTAATTCTTTGATTTTCACAGAATGGACCTTGTGGAACAAAAAGGAGTTGAGACATAGAAATTTAGTTTGAAAGTTAAGCAAGAGGGTTGATGTGGTAAAAATAATCCATTTAATCAAGATAAAAGACAATTGAACCCCACATATGTGTTTGATCTCATGATTTCCCACAAATTCAAAATCTCGAAACCAAGGTCTATCAATCATCATAAGCGTCTTAGTCCAAAGGCTCTCAAGAAACATATTTTAGCACTTTACGAAACCAGAGATAGATTGGTATACAACTTTTACAAACGTGCTTCAAGAAACAATCCAAACTTGTGTTCATTCTATTATTGTCAAAATTCGGATCTTTTCCAACGTTTTGAATTTCTCACATAGAGTTGAAAGTTTTAGAGGTATACCATGTTCTTCAATACCTTGGTCTTGTAAACAAAGTTTCTCTAGGTTCATCTAGGATCAAAATCAACCCCTTTCATTTGTCACCATCATCAATGAAATCCCATCTCATAAACAAATTTTGCAACTTTGGAAAAACCATTCATGCTAGACTTTTGGTAAATCCTTCAATCAAAATCAAAATCACTTTGTTTGGCTAGGTGTGTGTGGATGAATCCTTCTTCACACATTTAGTTAAATTATCACCCCATTTGGAAAAGTTTTCCCCAAGATAACATCTAACATCTTGGGATCTAAAATTCCATTATCCAAATCAAATCAAACCAAATCAAAATCAAAATCCTAAATCCTAAAGTCTAGTATTCCTCCAAATTTCTCAAAATTTCAATCATCTACATCATTCACCCTTCATTTGATCATGAAAACATCCTAGACTTTATTTTTGTACCTAAAGTTTAGACCAACCTAAGGCATTAGAGGTTTACCTCCTATATTCCTAAAAGTTGATCCCAATTTTATGGTCCAAACAAGATCACAACACAAGAAGACCATGGAGAAAAACAAAGAAACATCCACTTCAAGCGATTTGAGCCAAACTGCACCGGAATTAAACCCTATGTAATCTACCAACCCTTCACTTAACCCCCCTCAACAACCACAAGATCTTCAAGAGGGAGGTTGTAAAGTGGAGGATGTCACCAAAAATTTCCAAGGAATGACCCAAGATGAAATAATTAAACTAGTCCAAAATCTCAAAACACACAAAATTGTCAACACGGTCATGAGACTCAATCCCGCACAATACATGTTGGCATTAGCAAAGGAAGGGGCTAAACTCCCTTCTAATTTTGATGTGAGCACGATTGTTGAACAACCTCTTGGGAATATGCCACCCACATCATTCACATCTTCATTCCCAAGCATCGTCCAACCCATCATACAACCCACATCATCTCCTACTCCAAGTCAACCCATGATCACCAAGGGAAGTTCATTACTCCAAGCCCTTCAATTGAATCAACTTGTCAACACTCAAAATCTAGAGGCTAACACAATCTTGGGTATTCCTAACACTATTCCATGAGATCCAAAACATCCATATGTGCCACTCATTTTCCATGATACAAACAATCCCTCCACCTTTTCCGCAACACCGACATACTCTCTTAATACACAAGTCTCCCTTCCCATGATATCACAAGGACAAGTGGATTTATTTGGATAAGGAGGTATTTTCAATGATTCCATCCCACAAGGGAACACATCACCAATCTTCCCATCATTCCCTCTTTTGACATCAACATCCACACCAATCTAAGGTATAGGGAAACCCACTTTATCTAACATACCAATCCAAAACCAATCAAATCAAATCAGTCCCCCAATCACAAATCAAATCAACACATTGATCATACCAAATCTTCTGAGCATGCCACTGATATCACAACACCAAGTGGCACCAATCCAAACAACACAACCAATCATTACATCATCTACAACACCTCAAACATCTCATAACATGGTATCCAAAGGACCAAGCACATCAATCATACCATCTACCACACAACCCCTTGTCATCACTCAAACACCTCAACAACCACCCCAATAATCTCTCATCATACCATGTCACACCATCCCACAAAATAACCTACCTCCACCACCAAATCCAAACATAGAAAATCAATACATCACATTGCAAGCAGCCCAACAAGCATACCAAAAGGCACTTCAACAATTCCAAGCTCAACAAACTACACAATCTATGCATCAAGCCGCACAACAAGCACATCAGGCAGCACAACAAGCTGCCCAAGCACAAGTGCAAGCCTTGTTGCAACAACAACAAGCTACACAAGCCACACAACAAGCTTAAGCTCAAGCACATGCACAAGCTCAATACCAAGTGCAATAACCCTAAGCACAAGCCATGTTACAACAACAAGCTTATCAGCAAGCCTTGCAACAATACTAAACACAACAACAAGTATCCCAAAAACAAGCCCAAAGATAAGCATTGTTGGCATAGCAGCAAAAAAAACATTAGCAATACCAACAACAAGCATTGTTGGCACAACAAAAAATACAGGCATACCAACTAGCGTTGCTCGCACAACAAAACTTACAACAACCTCTCACAAACAAACAAAAAAATTCGTTGAACATAAACATGCAAGCCACCCCATCGTTCATCCAACCAAATGTACCATCTCAAAACACTTACATCCCACCACTTGATCCACAAAATGACCTCTCCTCGCAAGTCAAATTGTTTTTACAACAAATACAATACATCCAATCTGGAAAGGTTAAAAAATCACAAGGGAATTTGTGTCCCTATCCATTTGATAGAAGCATTGCAATGGTTCCATTTCCACCAGGCTTTGAAATACCAAAATTTGATAATATTGAGGGAACATAAATCTTGAAGATCACATTAGGGAATTCCACGTATACTATATGGAGGTTGCATATGATGATTCTTATCTAATACGACTCTTCCCTCAAATCTTGGCTGGTCCAGTAATGGAATCGTTCTCCCGTCTCTCCCCTAGAATTAAAAAGTTTCAAGAAATCATGGACTTGTTTACCCAAAATTAGTCATTTAATTTGGGTGTGTAAGTGAGCCTAGAAGAATTATCTGGCCTAAAACAAGCCAAGGGAGAAACATTTGCAACTTTCTTGGAATGATGGTGATCCAAGGCCAACAAGAGCAAATGGTCTATGCTAGAAGAACAACAAATCGAGACTATCATCTCCAACCTTGAAGGGACCTTGTCCTTTCATTTGAAAATGAAATTCATAACAACATATGACCAATTGATCCCCAAGGCACCCAACATCGAAAGAGACCTTATAGCACAAGGGGGCACACCCACATACCAAGACAATCAACCATCAACAAGTTACAATGACAAACCTCGCACGTGGGCCAAGAACAATAATTTTAATAACAATGGTGTTGTTGATGCCAAAGTTGTTATTAGTGCCCCGAGGCAGAATACACAACAACAAGCATACCACCAACCACAAATCAATACCCAAAACAACCCACAAATCAACCCATCATCTCAACAATAACCTAACAATCAAACTGTCAAAAACATAAATGCTCAAGGGGGACCACCCCCAAAGAAAAAATATCCCCCTAAATGAAAATACACACCACTTGGGGAACTAATCAAATTTGTCATGCAACCACTGGTATAAGAAAATCTCATCAAAATCCTAGTCTACAAAAAATATCAAGAGCCTCAAGTTAAACCACCATGGTATAACAAGAAGCACCTTTGTGAATTTCACAAAATAAAGGGACACACGACAACCAGTTGTATGAGACTCAAGAATCTGATCCAAGATCCCATTTATGATAAGATCATAACCATTGAAAAACTAGCCAAGAATCAAGATCTTAAGATATACACGAATTTGATGTTGAATCATAATAAAGGAAACAACAATGGTAAAGGAAAGAGTTACAACAATGTGAACCATATCTATGACCATGTTGTTGCATCCTTGGATGAATGGGTAATAGTTGTCAATATCAAAGGACCTAAAGTTGATTGTGGAGTCACCACATGTGGCAACCGAATCTCCATCCTAGTACCTTCACCGCCACCCAAAGAACCCATCTCCAATCCGAAATCAATCCCTAGTGGTTACAATGTCCTAGATCAACTGAAAAAGACCCTAGCCCAAATCTTCATCATGGAGTTGCTAAAAATCTCCCTTGCACATAGGGAAATCCTAGAAAAAGCATTAGCTACATCTTTCGTCTCCACAGATCTTGATGCAGACCAATTCTAAGCTATGATTGGACATATCAATACACCACATCTCCTCACATTCTTTGAGCATGATCTCATAACCATGCACTCCATCTTGAAGTCCTAGTCCACAAGAATTAAAGCCAAACGGGTCTTGGTGGATGGAGGTGCAAATTTGAATATTTGTACTCTATAATTAATAAAGAATCTGGGATTCTCAGAAGATTTCATTGAAAAAGGAAAAGGTATCACTATCAGGGCTTATGATGATCAAGAAAGGGTGTCTCAAGGCACCATTCAACTCCCTATCCAAGTAGGGCCAACAATCATGGAGACCACTTGTCAGGTCCTTGACCTTGAACTCCCATACAATATCCTCCTAGGATGCCCATGGATCCATGGGATGTAAGATCTCTCATCCGCTTTCCACCAATGTGTCAAATTCCCTTATCAAAACCAAGAAGTCACGATCCATGGCAACCCTGAGCTTTTTTATTATTGCAAAAATTTGGAGGCTAAGTATTACAAGATCCCTCAAGTCCCAAAAAATGATGAGGGACCCACATCCCCTTATGTTGACCCATCCACCTTAGCCTCCACTTCTGAGACAAAGACACCTTCCATTCAAAACATCCCAAATGTCAAGGTTATAATCCAAGATAATGGGTGTGGAGACTATAAAATGAAAAAGAGCGCCTTTGTGGTGGGAGAGTTACCTCAATCTCCTAGATCTCATGGGAAACCACATCCAATCAACACAACATATTAGACCTTCAAAGCAGAACCTACCACCTTCAAAAAGTGGGGAGACCTAAGCAAAGAGGTGGTATACAAAAAAGATGTATCAAACCTGTTATATCAAGATGAAAGACCATACCTGATCTCCCCATGAAAGATGATAACAAAGGACTACAACTAATGATTAATTGGGGTTATAAAAAAAAAAAAAAGCTCAGGAAAAATGACAACGACCTATTAGAACCTATCATTCTTGAGAAGCGCCTAAAGAATCTTGGCCTTAGATGTACCCCTATGAAGATAACCATTCTTGGAAAGGGTACCTCTGTTAAAAAATTCAAAGCTCCTCCTAAATAACTAGTGTCCACTGGTCTACCCCTAGATAACTATACATTCGATATAACCAACATGTATGATGAGGATCCCATCTCTGATTTACGCATGTTATTTGAGGATTCCTCTCTCTTTATGATCACCTCCATTTCTTTTGAGTCAGATACCCAAACCACCAACCTAAAACTCATTTACCCCCAACTCATCGATTGTGACCAATGAGGACCTTCAATCTTAGATACATTAAAAAATGATGAGGCTTTCTTGGAATTCATGGGACTAAGGGATACTCTACTGTATGGAGATCACAAAATAGGGTTTGATATTAAGCTGGACACACATGCATACTACGTGGAAATGATTGAATCTCTTAGTCGCAAAATAGAAAATCTAAGAGTAACGTCTAGGTCTCTAAGTGAAAACCACACTGTGGTACTTTTTGACCCAAAAATAGTAAAAACAAAGGACGTATCTAATGGTGAAAACCTCTTTGAGGCGCCAAAGGATGAGGGATTCAATCTTCCCCTTAGTTCCATGCATCAAGAAAAATCAATAGTATTGGCAGAAAAATGCAACCCAATGAATCCAGGAACTGAAGAGACAACACACATCACTTTATATGCTGTCACTTTTGACCGAGGAATAAGAAAAGCTAGCTACATTTTTGAAAGAAAGGAAAGTAAATTTTGTATGGACCTATGCCGACATGCCAGGCCTAGATCCAGAGGTAGTCATCCATCATCTAGCTATCTATCTAGGGGAAAAACCAGTGAGACAGAAACTGAGAAAGATGCATCTGCATATCACATTATTGGTCAAACTTGAACTGTAGAAACTCCTTGATGTTGGCTTCATACAACCCATTGATTATCTTGAATGGGTTTCCAACCTTGTACCTATTTCTAAGCCCATTGGGGGCATATGTATCTACACTAACTTTAGGGACCTAAACAAAGCATGCCCTAAGGATGATTTCCCTCTTCCTAAAATAGACATGATTGTAGATCTAACAACAGGGAACAAGATGTTATCATTGATGGACGGATTCTTAGGATACAATCAGATTATGATAGCAAGATATGATCAACATAATAAAACCTTCACCTGTCCACAAGGCACTCACTGCTGGAACATGATTCCATTTGGGTTAAAGAACACAAGAGCTACATACCAAAGGGCTATGACTTTGATTTTCCATGACATGATCTACAAATCTGTAGAAAACTATGTGGATGACATACTAGCCAAATCAAGAAAGCGTTAAGACCACATATTAACGTTGGGCCCTATCTTTGACCGACTGGAAGAATATAAGGTAAGACTCAATCCTAAGAAATGTGTCTTCAGCGTGCAATCAGGAAATATCCTTGGGTATATTATATCAATGAGGGGAATTGAGATAGACCCTACCAAAGTCAAAGGAATCCTAAACATGGAAGCACCGCGAACACTAAAATAGTTGAGGGGTTTACAGGGCAAGCTTCAATCAATCTGTAGGTTCATAGCACAATTAGCAAATAAAACAATCCCATATTCTCATCTAATCCACAAGGGGGTAGCATACAAATGGGATGAGAAATATGATTAGGCATTCAATCAAATCAAAGAATACTTGTTGACACTGCCAGTCCTCATGCCACTAGTCCAAAACAAACCACTCATCCTCTACATATCAGCTATAGTGACAACCCTTAGGGATCCCCTAGCTCAGCATGATGAAATAGGTAAAGAGAGAGCCATTTACTATATTAGTAGGACCATAGTGGGACATGAGCTAAATTACATTAATTGAAAAAGCTTACCTCACAGTAGTGTTTTCCGCACAAAAAATCAGGCACTACATGTTGGCTCATCAGATCAAGCTCATCGCCAAAATAGACCCCATCAAATATCGACTTTCTAAAGAAACACTCACAGGACGAATGGATAAGTGGGTCATGATCTTGATAGAATATGCCATTAAATATGTGGAATGGAAAGCTATCAAGGGAAAGACAATTGTAGATTAGCTGGCCGAAGGACCTATATATTCAGAGAATCCATTGGTATTTGAATTTTCAGATGAGTCAATCTTCAATCTTAGTGTAGTAGATCATTGGAAGGTATATTTTGATGGATCATACACACAACATGGGCCAGGAGCATGAGTCTTCTTCATCACACCACAAGGAGACTATATTCCTAAATCATACAGGTTATCTTTTCCTTGCACCAATAACATTGCAGAATACAAGGCATATTGCAGAATACGAGGCACTGGTCATAAGGCTTCAGATTGCAATATAGTGGAAAATCATGACACTCAAGGTCTATGGGGACTCACAACTAATTATCAACTAGGTCAGTGATGAATACCAAACAAAGGATGAAGAAATTACCTCGTACAAGAAATTGGTAGAGGATCTCAAGGAGTTCTTCATCGACATAACATTTGAGAAAATACCAAGGGTAAACAACATAGTAGTTGATGCTATGGAAACAATTGAATCATTTTTAGATATCCCACACAACATCCATAAACATGAATTCCTAGTAGAGCAACTTCTTGTACCATCTTTCGAGGTACTAGAATATGAGTTTGTGTGTGAAATTGTTGGTCCTGATGATCCTTCGTACCATGACATTTTCACCTACCTAAAAATAGGATTCCTCCCTGCCAACATCACCCCAAACCTTAAGAGAACCTTTATAAAAAAATTATCTTGTTTTTTCATCTTAGGTGATACCCTCTACCATAGAAGTATTGAAGGAACCCTCTTGCGATGCCTTAACCCCAAGGAATCTTTGACTACTTTAATAGAGGTACACAATGGTATTTGTGGTTCGCATTCTAGTGGTATGACCTTGGCCAAGAAACTACTGAGGATGGGGTAATACTAGCCTACAATGGAAAAGGAAGCTTGTGATTATGTCTGAAAATGTTTGTAATGCCAACAACATGGGGACCTCATCCATGCACCAACTTAGGAGCTCCAACCGATTATAACACCTTGGCCCTTTTCACAATGGGGGCTCGATCTCATTGGCAAAATCACACCCATCTCATCTAATGGAAACAAGTTCATTATCACTGCCATCAAATACTTCACAAAGTGGGTAGAGGCCATCCCCATAACCTATATAATAGGGAATCAGATACCCAAGTTCATCTTGAACTACCTCATTTGTCATTACGATGTTCCACAAGCCCTTATCTCAGATAATGGAACACCCTTCAAAAACTAGGATGTCTATGAGCTATGCCAAAAATTTAATATCCAACATCGCTTCTCCACCCCATACTACCCCCAGGGTAATAGCCAAGTTGAGGCTTCTAGTAAAACCATCCTAAAAATCCTCAAGAAAATAGTCAATGAATCTAGTTGCGACTAGCACCTATAGCTAAATCTCACCTTATGGGCCTAATGAATGAGTATTTACATGCATACAGGTGCAACACCCTTCTCCCTAGTCTATAGATCAAAATCCATCCTTCCCATTGAGATTGAGCTCCTATCCTTAAGAATATTATTGTAGAATATCATTATTGACGAAGAATATCAGGTGTCACAGTTGAACAAGCTATAACTACTGGATGAGTAGTGCATGGATGCTTTGAACCACCTACAAGTCTACCATAAATATCTCAAACAAAGATATAATAAGAAGATCAAGAGCCAGTCATTTCAAGTCAGAGAGCTTGTGTTGAAAAAAAATTAGAAAAATGTACCAAATCCAGACAGCAAGGGAAAGTTTGAACCCAATTGGTTAGGAACTTTCGTCGTCATGAAAAGTTACAAATTAGGAGCATATCAACTATCCACACCCGAAGGTGAGCCCTTGCAGGAGCCCATCAATAGCTCCCACCTCAAAAAAAATTATGCCTAAGCTTGCAAGGTATAAATAAAAAATCCAAGAAAATCAAAAAATGTAAAAATCCAAAAAAATAAAAAAAGGATTGAAAACAGTAAAGAAAAAAATTGTCCTCTAGTGAAAACCACTTTGGTGGCATTTTGGGAAAGTACCTTGGTGAAAACCTGGAAAACAAGCGCCTTGTGTAAATAGAAGACTTTCCATCCACCATGGATTCTTTGACTTGTTCTGCATCCCCTACCATCGTTTTCCATCGCATTCACCCATCACATTCCATTAATCCTTCCATTACCCATCCGCATCTGTATCATAGCTTGATCTTGTGTTGGTATCATGTTCCATCCTAGAACTACTTGGCACATTCCTAAGGTCAGTTTGTCCTACCTATAATGGAGTAGTCTAGGGAATCATAGTGGGGGAATGTTCTTATATTTGCACTAGATCAAATTCGTGTATATTCTTGCAAACTTCCTTAAAACTAGAAAATCCAAAAACATTCATAAAATTAGAAAATCCAAAAACATCCAAAACATGTCAAAAATCCAAAAATAGGTCAAAAATAGAAAAAAATCAAAAAATAGAGTCATCATGTCGAACTACGTCGTCTCTGAGCTTGAACGTAGGCAAGGCTAATATTTGATCAGCCCCCGAGACATTAGGTCAGTCCTTTAGGTGTCTATCATAATAAACTAACAATCCACATGTTCATATTCTTCATTAATAAACGAGTCTATGTCAGTCGAACTATGTGGTTTCTACATGTATAATGTAGGCAAGACTAATCTTTGATCAACCCCCAAGGCCCCTAGGATAGGTCCTTAGGTTAGGTTCTTGGTCAAAATATCAGAAAACACCAAAACATTAAAAAATTTGAAAATCAAAATATTTGTAAAACATATCAAAAATCCAAAAATAGCCTCATAACATTTCAAAAATACCAAAAACATTAAAAAACCCAAAATCACCCATCCCATTTCACTTTCACCTGCAATAAACATCCACTCACAATAAATCAATCATCATCTCCACCCTTTGGCAAAACAATCAAAGACAAGTATAGCAAATTAAAAGTGAAAACTCAAACGTGCATGTCTTAAGTCTAGGTAAGTAGGTAAAAAAGTTGGTCAACTCTTGGTATCAATAGCCTATCATCCCATTAGTCTCACAATCATTTGATAAAATAATGTCCTAGGATGCATCCTTCCTACAATGGACATCAACATCAGACATCATCGTAGTTTAGTCTTGGCTAGAGGTATGAAGAACATTAGCTTGTTTTTTTACTTGATCTTTTCTTTTGATTTATCTTATTGCACTCATTCCAATGACCTCTCGATGATGTCTAATCAAAATGATTTAGAGAGAAAGGAATGGGTCATTGATCATTATCTTTTGTCTACTGTGCTTGTTGGATATTCTTGTAATATAACCTTGGTTATGCTAATCTTGTTCGGTGTGTAAGGAGGATGCTTTGGATATCTTGTTGACTATTACATTTGGAGGTTTTACCTTTTTATGTTTTGGTTTGAGATGTTTGAAATGTCTGAAGTACACTCTAACAAGGTTTTGTATGCCAGGTGTGAACAAGGATACTCCTATCTAATTTTTCAGTCAAATTCCATCTCACTAGGTACAATTCCATCCTGGTTGTCTATACCTTGATGCATCGTATCTATGCGTGTTATCAAATATAAGGAAATTTGTGCCATTCGTGTCCCAATGTTTGGATAAGCAAATCATCATCACTCATCATTATATCTAATAAAGTCTCGATGAATCATAGACTTGTTGGACTTTTGCATCTTCTCGGAATCAAGGGTTGATCCCTCTCATTCTTCTATCCTCTTTCACGCTAACATGTTATCATGAAATTCACCAAAATAACATCAATGCATCCATCCTGCATTCACAAACATATTTTTCATGAGATCAACCCTAAAATATTTGTCGCTAACATATTTATTGCGAGATCGACCCTAAAATTGGAATTCCGCCTAATCTCTCGGAGGGGAAATGTACTAGCACACTTCTTTCCGCTGGGGCAATAGTGGGGCATCCGATTTTTTTTTTTTTTTTTAATTTTGATATCAACAATGTTATTCTTTGAACCAATGCAACAGGTACCTCGCTTCAAAGAGGTGCAAAATGTACACTTAAAAAGTCATGATTGATACTATGTATCTGATTCTGATTAACTAACACCATTTCTTCCTTAATCACCTCAAACTAACCAGATAATTAAATAATCAACATTATTTAGTTAAAATCAACAATTCCACCTATTAATCAAATAATTAAATTTATTGGATTAATTCACCCTTTCTTCTAACTAATATTCATCATATTTAATTAAATCTCCCTAAATCCTCTCATTTGATTAAATCAGTCAAATCAAATGTTACAATCCCCTAACCCCTTCCAATTAATTAATTAAGAATTAATTAACCCTAAATCACTTTCTAATCATCATTAATAAATCCTCCAACTTTTAACTCCTTGAGTTAAATCAACCCATGGTCAACTAACCAAGTTGCACATGAAATTTATTTATTTTAATTAACTAATTCCTCTATTTATCCTCACAAAGGCATATTCCAAGAAATATTCCTCTCAACCACCTCCTCATTCAATTTCCCTCCAAAAGTTTCAAAAACCTATCACATTCTCAATAACTTCTCTTACATTTTCAATAACTCCTCTTACACCCTCTCACATCTCCAACCACATTCAATAAATTCTTACAACCTTCTAAATCCTCAACCATTCTCATTTATTCCTCTTACACCCCCCTTTCCTTAACACATTTCCCAAAATGTGCTCCACCTTCCTCCAATAGAATTTTGACAAGTGTCACATTCTCATTAGCTCCCATTTTATCCCACATTCACCAATTTCTCTCATCCTTCAACCCTTGAGTTCTATAAATAGAAGCATTCTCTTCACAATATGGATCCACAACTTCATGCATTCTTACTATAGGCATTTCACTTCATAGCAATCACCATTTTCATCACTTTTGAGCTTATTTTCATCACTTAGCATCAATTTCATACTTAGAATCATCTACAATATTGGAGATTATCATTGGGATTGGGAAAGGGCTCCTTTCCACATCAAAGGAGCACCAATCCCCCTATGGGATGAAGGTTTGATTGATTTAGATGAGTTTACATGCTTTTGTGTTGTTTATTTCATGTTTTCATCATGTTTTATTATCTTTCTTGATTGAGAATCTCATAGGGAGTGTTTTACTTGGTTTTCTAACATGATTAACACATGTTTTTTGTCTCTTGTTAGTTAATTGTAGATTAGACACTCACAATACTACCTCCATCAATAATAGCGTTGCAAACTTTAACTTCACACTTACATTTGGTGTGAAACAAATTCCTCCTTTGAGTTGGTTCCTTCTCATTCAACAAGGCCCTTCTAGTAACAAGAACCTCTCCTCTTTCTTCATCCTCAAAATGTGAAGACTCAACATCTTCATCTACATGTGTAACTCGTGCATTACCCTCAAGTCTTCTATTTGTCCTTCCTTGATGTTGAGGGCACTCATAGGCTCTCTGTCCTTCTCCGCACTGCAAACAAGTTCCATGAAATCCTCCTCTTCCCGGTCCTTGTCTAGATCTTCCTCTTCCTCTTTGGTCTCCATTATTTTGATCACGAGGATGGTAGGTGTTATCTCCTTTTTGGTTTTGGCTACTACTGGAGCCTTCACCCTTCTTTTGATCTTAATTTCGAACTCCATATGACCATCCACCAGTCTTTCCTCCACAACCTCCACCTTGTTATTTGTTCTCAAACCTCTTGTTCAGTCGTTCTTCAACCTTTATAGAAAAATGATAAGCATCCTCAATGGTGGTCATTCTTACCATTGCCAGTTCTTCCTGTATGCTTGGATTCAACCCGTTAATATAACAAGAAACTTTCTCTCTATTCGCCTCATAATTTCCTATCTGAATCAAGACCTTCTAAAATTCCTCTGTTTATTCTTTCATCATCCTTGTTCCTTGCCTCAAGCTCTGCATCTTCTTGAGCAACTCAAATTCGTAATCGACTGTAATAAAATGTTTCTTCAATTTTGACACCATTTTGTCCCATCTGGAAATTTTATCCTTCCCTTGCCTTTCTCTTTCTAACTGGACCTCTTTCCACCATATAGTGGCATAACCTTTCAATTTTTTCTTTGCAAACCTCACTCTGTGAGGATCTTCAGTCTCCTCAAACTCAAAAAAATCCTCCATGTCATTGATCCAATCGATCAATTCTTTAGGATTTAGACTTCCACTAAAAGTTGAAACCTCCATTTAGGGCTCTTCCCAATTTTTGAGATCGCTCGTAGCAATCTTTTTTCTCCAGGATCCATTGGATCTTGCTCTTCCTCTTCCATTTCCTCTTCCTTTTCATCTTCGTTGTCATCTCTATCTCATTGCACGTCTCTTCTTCGAAACTCTTGTTGCAAGGTTTCTAATTTCCTTCTAAGGGATCTGATTTCATTTCTAGGTGGATCTCTTCCTCCACCACCTCGACCTCTACCTCTACCATGCTGGGAAAGTCTTGGAGGAAACTTTAACTCAACCCACACTCACAGGTCTTGTTGCAATTGCCTCACATTTGATGCTCTATTACAAGCTCAAGAACTCTTGCTCTGATACCACTTGATGAGGGCCAAGCCGCCCGAAACCACAAAAATCACAACAATAGATACCAATATAGAATATGCGAGACAAAAAAACAACCCACTTTCAATTATTTTCAGATAATGAAATTACAGGTTCAAAGCTTTCATGCTACAACCTCATGGGCTTGATTCATTACAACAAAATCAACTCTGAAAATAAAATATATTATTCGGAGCCACAATCTGCACTATTGGAGCCACATTTTACAACCCCCACTCAACCCTTTTTATTTTACCTTGTAACCACCCTAGAATGTTCTAGAAAGTTCAACCTTCCCTTTTGTTTTGGTGCCAAAAGTCTTTCGTTTGATTTCTAGCCTAAGAAGAAATTTTAATGAAATTCACTTTTTAGAGGGGCAACTTCGCAGGGCCATAACTTTTGATCCGAGTGTTCGATTTGCTATTATTGCATATCGTTGGAAAGCTCTTGGTTTGTCAACTTTTTGAGTTGTTTTGCAGCCTCTAAAGTCTTCATATTTGAAATTGAAGCTGCATTGGAGAAATTTCTTGTGACAAAAACTTTAATATCTCCCAAATTGTGCAGGGTATTGAGGTGATTCTTTTGCGACTGAATTTTTTTCAGTTCTACTCCTTGGGATAAATTTTTAGGTCCATATAAGCCCATTTAGGCACTAAAAATAGTAAGTGCTTGTTTTCACTTTTTTTGACTCTTGGTTGTCTTAAACCCCTTAGGTTCCATCATGGGACTCAAAAAAACTAAAGAAAATAAAGAAAACAATTTTTTTTTGGGTGATGCAATATTTCCCTACACTGCTGGATGTTCCTGCATCAAAATTCCTTGTCAAAATATGGCAGTGCTAACACTTTCTATTTTATCTTCTTCTTTAACAAAAGCTTATATTTGGTTTTGATGTTCGATGTTCATTTGAATTATTTCTTCTCTCATCTCATTGTATCGGTTATTAAATCATAAATTCCACTAAAATATTTGATTTACTTCTTGTGAAATCTTGGAAAACCATTAAGATATCTTACCTCTTCAACATTCACTAGTGTAGCCCACTCAACAATTTCTCTTATTTTCTTTTGATCCATTTTTAAACATTCAACTAATATTACAAATCCCAAGTATACTAGTGCTAACTTCATGAACCACACTTATTCACATTTATTAACAAATTTTCTTCCCAAAATATTTGTAATGCTATTCTATAATGATCTAGGTGTTCTTCTTTAGTCTTACTAAAAATAAGGATATCATCTAAATAAAAAACCATGAACTTATCCAAATATTTCAACACTTCATTCATCAACCTTATAAATGTACTAGGTGAGTTAATTAACCCAAAGGGCATAACAAACCACTCATACAATTATTGATCTATCTTAAATTTAGTATTTTACCCATCTCATTATCTTATTATAATCTAGTGATAACTAATCTTCAAATCAATCTTGGTAAAGTAATTTGCTCCACTCAAATATTTTATAATTTCATCATTCCTTAACAATGGGAATTTGTATTTGATTATGATATTCTTGGTTACTCTAGTGTCTATACACATCCTACACTCACCATCCTTCTTAGGTGCTAGTACTACAAGTACTACACATGGGCTCAAATTTCTTTGATCAAACCTTCATTAATTCCTACACTTATCTAATTTAATTCCACATTTTCTATTGGTATTATTATATGGACCATCTTGTTTGGTAAAGTAAATGCTAGTATTAAATCTATATGTTAACTAATGCTCCTTATTAGTAGCAATCTATATGGAATGTTATCAAATATGATGTTCTAATATATTTTTCCCAATTTTGTAACTTCTATAGTGCTTCCTTCACATCTACAATGTTGCAAACTATAGAAACTAATACAAAATATATATATTCTCTTGTCACAAATCATGGCACTACTAAAACTTTTTACTCTCTTTCCTTTAGTGGAATCAATTTATGTTTCTTGTCATTCTTTAGTACTATAATTATTTTCTCTCCCATCATGCAAATATTTCCCATCAAATTTTCATGGTTTACCCAACAACAAATGACATATATCCATTAATATTATATCACACAAAACTTCATCATGATATGTACCTAATTTTAGTTTTACTAAGAATTATTCTTTCATAGACAACTTATTCTCCTTTTGCAACCAAGCAATCCTATATGATTTAGGGTGTTCTAACATTTTTAAATTTATTTTATCAACCATTTGTTTAGACACTAAATTATTCATACTACCAAGTTATTAATGATAATCTTACAACAATTACCTCCTATTTTGCATTTTTTTAAACAAATGATTTCTCTATATTTTTTCTTCCTTATCATATTTTAACAAGGATAGTCTCATGACAAGTTACTCACATTTCACTCATTCGTCTTTAAAATAGTATGATCCCTCAATCTCCTCATTATCATGTGCATCTCTCACTCTCCCTCTAGTTCTTCTGCTAGTATTTATTTCTAGCCTTGGTAACATTCAAATGTTTTTTCTCCTTCATCTCCACACTTGAAACAAATTCCTCTAAAATTTCATCCACTACTTCCACCATACCATCCTCTACCCCTTTGATATCCATCATTTTAGTCATTCCATTATGAATTTATTTCATCTCTTTCTTTGCTTTCAGAACCACTATTTTGTCTATATTGTTATGTGAATTATCACCCTAAGGTTCTTTTACATGTGTTCTTCAAAAGAATCCTTTTATATCCCAATTTACCTCATCATCTCAAAAATTTCTTGTATTTCCAACAACATAAATAAAAAATAGCCTATTACACGGGATGGTGTGGTACAAGCAATTTTTTCTCTCAAATTAGACTTTTCCTTATGTTCTAGTTTATGATTCGCCTCCATTTGATCACATTGCCTAGTTGATGGGTTGTGGGGGGATTTTGAAGCTCCTTATCATTCTATAAACCCTATACAAAATGTGACATATTCAAATATACATTATTCCTCTTCAAATAAAGTGACCATGGTTGAGGCATCAATTGAGGAATCCCTCCTTTCTTCATGATCAAATGAGTTTAGATAATGAAGTTTCTTGGAAAAACTTTCAAATAAGGAAGAGAGGTCTTCCTAAATCTATTTTGAATTCCCATCCTCATGTTAAGGTGGTTTGGATTGTAAGTATGGGGTTAAACATAGTGTAAGTCGGGTTGGGTTTTTTCAATAGTAGCTTGAATTTAGTTATGTTATAGTATATATTTTGTGGTAGTTATTGCATTCCCCTTATTTAAGGTTTCAAGCTATATTATTTTGTATTTTTTTTGTGTTGTTGTGGGTTAGTTATTTTCCTACTAACATTTTATTGTAAATGGGTTTTAGGATCTTGATAAAACCTATATACCATTTAATCAAAAGCATTGACAATACCTTGTTCTCTTTTTAGAGGTATTTTTTCTATGGATCTTATGTAATCTACATTTAAGTTGGTAGTTTTTCCATAATATATCATATAAATTGTCTCACATTTGGTGTTCTATTCACAATATTATTATAGACTACCTCAAATTTGGTGAAGCATTTACAATCAAAACCATCACTCTCCTAAGGGTTCAAAACCATACTCTAATACTGCTTGATGTAATAATAGACAAATAATCCAATGAAGGATTGTCTAATCATGTAATCTAATGAATAAACACATAATATAATTCAATGAAATAATAATTTGATATTTATTGATTCATACGAGTAAATGAGTTAAAATATACTATGAGGGATTACAACATAAGGATGTACCCTTCAAAGTAGTATTGGCACAACTTTGTGTGAACTATGAAATTCAAATGATATTACATAACAATAATTTATTAACTATCCATGAACTTAGAGCTAAGGATTAAATTCATTTCCGTCAAGTGATTAGGAGTGATGCTTATATGGTAGCTTCTATAATAAGGGATGATATGTGTTGTCTACAAAGAGGTGTAAATCTCAATACAAATTATAACATGTAGTTAGCTAAATGTATACAAGGAACCTTTTGGAATGAATGTGATGATGATGGATCAATGTGTCGATTATGGAGCCTAATTTTATTGGTTATAGAGATCATTTTAGTGTAGGGGGTGCATTGAGGGTACCCCTACTGGGTATGGGGGGACCATCCCCCAGATAGGGGGTTTAGAGGCCGCGCCTCAAAAGGGGTTTGGGGGTAGCAACCTTGAAAGCCACATTTGATATGTATTTATTCATTATAAATCTAGACCATTCATCATTATTTCACAAATCTAATGGTGATATTATGTTGGTTTTTTCTTGCCCTATAAGGAAATCCCCTTTTATGAGGGCTTTGTGTTATGGTTTTGTATTGTATTGTATTGTATTGCATGAGGAGACTATGATAGAGCAAAGAGGAAGTTACAAAAAATTTGTTGTAGGTTGTATCCCTTCATTTTATTGGACAAAATAAAATAAGGATCGGTTGTTTCTCCATGGAAATAACTCATATTAGGTGAGCCACATATATCTATATCTCTATTTTTTGTGCTATTTTATTTTTATGTTTCATTCATTTTATTGTATATTTCTTTACGATCCTATTCCTAACAATTAGTATCAAAGTTGTACATTTATTTGGCTAATAAACTCGAATGGATGGTTTCCTTGTTTGAGTGGGAGCAATGGTGAAAGAAAGAAATTTTGTGGTTGAGTAGTTCAATGAAAAACTATTAGCTATGGAAGCTGAAAATGGAGGACTATCTATATTAGAAGGATATTTTCTTACCATTGGGAAGAAAAATAAAGAAGCTGACAAATATGATAGATCAGGAATGGGAGATTATTGATACAAAGGTACTTGAAAAAATGTAGATGTGTTTGGAAACATTGATGGCTTTCAACATATCAATAGAAATGAAAATGGTATATTTGATGTTAGCATTGGATAAATTGTATGAAAAACCATTAGCTTCCAACAATGTATTTATTCTAAAACATTTATTGAATATAAAAATGCCAAAAGGTGAGTCTGTTGTTGATCATTTAAATGAGTTTGAAATGGTCACCAGTCAGTTAAGTTCTTCAAATGTAATATTTGATGATAAGGTTAGGGCTCTCTTGATTTTATGCTCATTACTAGAAGTTGGAATATCCTGGTCGTGGCTATGAGTAATTATGTCTCTGGTTCAAGCACTTAAAGTTTGATGGTGTTGTTGGTGTTATCCGATGGAAAAGCACAAGGGAGACATCAGGTAATGCTTTGATTGTGGAGAATAGGGGAAGACAAAGGAGAGAGGATAAAGCCTAGGAAATCATGAGAATTCTAAGAAGCGAAGATCCAAATCCAAAGTAAGGTTGGAGTGCTAGCATTGTCAGAAGAAAGGACACCTAAAGAAATAATTTTGGTCCCAAAAGGGAAAACAAGGATATGGACAAGAAGAAAATGGTAAGGAAGAAAATGTATCAAGTGATGTATTACAAGATGCTTGATCCTTTCATTAGATAATATTACTAATTATTGGGTGTTAAACTCAAGGGCTTCATTTCATGCCACAACCTATAAGCAATATTTTCTAGATCATTTTCAAGGTGATTTTGAACAATTTTATTTAGGTGATGATGAACCATGTAAAATTGTTGGAAAGGGTAAATACAAATAAAATTACCAAATGAAAAATAATTGTTGTTGAAAGATGTAGGCATGTTCTTGATTTGAGATGAAATATAATTTCAACATGACAACTAGGAAGTGAAGGTTATACAATTACATTTATAGAAAATTCATGGAAGGTCACTAAAGGAGCATTGGTAATAGAAAAAGAAGAAAGTTAAGTACATTGTATTTATGTATTGGTAATTTTGATTTCTCTATTTCCTTAGCTTTTACAAGAGTAGATACAACATTATGGTACCATAAGCTTGAAAACATGAGTGAGAAGGGGATGAGGATTCTCCACTCAAATAATTTTTTGCCAAGTTTGAAGAAATTTGATTTGGATTTTTGTGAAAATTGTATTTATGGAAAATACAAAGAGTCTAATTTCTCAAAGTTGGGAAGGAAAAAATAATGAAAAGTTAGATCTTGTGCATTCAAGTGTATGGGTACCAACTCAAGTATCATATCTTGGTGGATCTTATTATTATGTTATTTTTATTGATGATTCAACTAGAAAAAAATTAGTTTATTTCATTCACAGAAAATCTAATATCTTTGATACTTATAAGAATTTAAAATCTTTAGTTTAGATCAAAAAAAAGAAATAAGTTAAAATGTCTCATATCAGATAATGGAGGTGAATTGTAGCAAGTATTTGATGAAGGGAAAAATAACATAACCCTCACACAAAATCATTCAACATCAACAACAACAATCAAGATGTAAAATTTTGCAACAACATAATTAATCTTCTCTATTTAACTTGCAACAAAGTTTCTCAACTTCAATAAAATATGATTACACAAGTTTCTGCTGCCATACAAGATGAAATAAATCAATACAAAATAGATTAGAATCTGCTATGAGACAACAAACAACCTAAAAAATCAAGCTATATTTTTTCCTTCTTTAAATCATCTCCATGCACTCTGAAACTAGCTCTCCAATCTACAATCTCCAATCACCAACTTGCTAATCTTCAACCATGGATTTAATAATCCATTTGCTACTAAAAAACACTCTCTCAAACCTACAAAATCATGGATTCTACCTTCTTTCTTCAAAAATCCATTCTTGGAAAGCATTAGCTTCAATCTAGCAGTAACAACTCCCAAAAATGACCAAAATAAAGTATATAAATTAACTCCTTCACACCTTTCCTGTAACTCCCAATTTTCTATGCTTCAAAAAATGGAAAATATACTTTCAAAAATGTATTTAAAATTATTAAATATTGAAAAGGAATCTTTTGTAACCTCCATCCATGATTGGCCAAGAAAAACAACCACTTCCTCACAAATAGGAGCCCCGGATAGAAAAAGCCAAACCACGTGCTCTTGGGCGTCCAAATTCTTAATGAAAATTTTTAGGAACATTAAATTAGTTTTCACAACTTGTAACTCCCTAAATCCCACGCCCAAGAAGGCATATTTAAAATTTTTTCCTTGAAAAGCCACAAAATGAGCCCAAATTGCCATAAAACTGTAATATAACAACTTGGCCAAATATTTATCAACTATTTAGGCCTTATTACAAACATTTATTCACCTATAATATTTAAAGACCAAACTAAATAAAAATAAAATAAAATATCTTTGGTTGATGTAATATTTCCAGTCAAACATGGATGCTCTTGCCTCAAACACCCAAGGTATAAAAATTGTGATCTTGGTCTGAAAAAATGGAGTTGAATGGTACTACCATCCTTTCAGGTTGTAAAGAACCCTCAACAAAATCCATTACTGAAACTGGTACCTCTGATTTGTTCTTCTTTCTCCTCTTCCAAAACCTAGCCGAAACAAGTATCCTTCTCCTTTGACAATTCTTCTCTGCACTCAACATATTCAATGTGGAATCAATGCCACCATAAACCAACCACCTCCACCAAATGTAACACAATATCTTCCAATCTTGTGGGATTCAACCCACCATATTCTGACCACCTCCTCTAAAATGCACCTGCACTAAACTTTGCAATACAAAGAAAATCTTCTGCATATGAAACTTCAATAGCAAACTCTGTTTGGACCAACTTATTCAAAGTATGCAAATCATCATATTTTTCAAATTTAACAAAATATAAAAAATATTATCCTCTACTGCAACTCTTCCATCCATACAAAAATACACTCTCATCTTCATCATAAAAATGAAAAATATTATGCATTACCTCTTTTTCCTTGCCACTGTCTATTGCCATATCTTCTTCACCTTCACTCCCAACTGCAATTGCATTTTTCAATACTCTTAAGTCCTCCAAAGGACACTCATCTACTACTGCAACTACATCTTTATTATCATCATAAGAAGTATAAAAAACATAAATTACCTCATTACCTTTGGCTACAACCTTTGTGTTAGCTAAAATTTTCTCATTCCTCTCTCCTACAATTTCTTCCAAATATATTAGCAAATCATCCTCCTCACCTTCATCCTTTTTCTCTAACTATTTCAAATCACTAACCAAAAAAATTCCAACCTTGCTACATACTTTTCCTCCTCTCTCATCCAATGGCTTCAACTTATGGTGAACTCCATCCTTCATCAAACTATAAGTGTTTTCATATCCATCATGCACTACTTTCCTGTCAAACTACCACAGTCTACCCAACAACAAATGACAAACATCCATGTTCATAACATCACACAATACTTCATCATAATAATTTCCAATTTTAAATATTACTACATATTATTCATTTACCAACACTTTATGATCATCTTGCGACCATGAGATCCTATGCAGATGCAGGTTCCTCTTTCTCTCCAACTGCAACTTTGCAACCATCTTTGTAGAAACAATATTATCAATAATACCACCATCAATAATGAATTTACAAAATTTACCTTTGCATTTGCATCTTGTATGATAAAATCCCCTCCTCTGAATGGGTTCACTATTTTCATTAATCAAAACTCTCATCATCAAGGCTTCGCCATCTTTTGCTTCTTCGGAATGTGTTGAATGTGCATATTATCTATTTATGTTTGTTGCCCTATTCTGAATTACAGTTCTTCTTCTTGGTCTTTCCTCTTCATGAGGACACTTGTATGATTTGTGCCCCTCTTCTCCACACTTGAAACATGTTATTTTAAAATTTCCTCTTTCAAATCCCTGACCCAAGCTTTCTCTTCCTCTAAAATTTTGATCACGTGGCTTGCTTGAGTTTTCACATCTTTCATCCTTGCTAGCCTTAATGTCTCTAATTTGTTGGTCATCCTCTTTTTGCTGCACATAATCCCTATCCCTTCCCTTTTTTTTATTCTCAAACCTCTTTTTCATCCTTTCTTCTATCTTTAATGCTATTTGATAAGAATCTTCCATTATCATTGTTGAACATCCAGAATACTGAGAGGGGGGGTGAATCAGTATTCCACATACCAATATTAAAATCCACTTAATTATTATTACTATTTTGACTGAATCGGCAAGAGAGAACATAAAACCAAGTCAATGCATCACACACATGAACACTAGAATTTTTACGTGGAAAACCCAGAATGGGAAAAGCCACAGTGAGGTTTAACTCACAATATATTGTATCCAGTTACAAAATATTACAAGGCTCGTTGCCAAGACTCATTGTCCTTAAAAGGCTCACAACCTAAATACAAAAGATGGCTCACTTCCAAAGAATGAATTGATGGAATACACCTTCAATGTGTAGGGTTTAGTTCCGCTAAAGCTCAAAATAAAAAGCACTACATTGCTCAACAAATATGTACTACTAATAAAGCATTTAGGCTCTGGTCTTCTCCTCTGTTCACTTGCTCGCACACACACTTACACTTTTCTTTTCTTTCTCTCTTCCTTCTTCTTCCACCACACTTTTCTTCTCTTTCCACTTCCTTATATATATACAAGTATATTTTATTCATTAATTAAGTCAACACCAATAAGATTCAACATTTTATCCATGTAGTGCATTATGCCAAGCCGGCTATTAGTCTTCATAATATATTGCATTCACTGAGTCAGCCAAGACTAAAGAACAAAATTCTTCAAACCAACAAATAATCCCCAAAGAAAACACCTTCTGAATCTGAGAACGCATTAATTTCCCATCATACTACCAGTAAAGAGACTGTCAACACAACCACAGTATAAGAATGTTCACCTTAGTAGAATGCAAAGTCTCTCACACAGTACACCACACATAGAACAATAGTAGGATACAGAGTTGAAATTTTTCAGAGATAACATTTTGTTCATAGAGAAAAAAACATCTCAAGATCCAAGAAAAAGTAGTCTGAATGAGTCAATAAAACATAGTTAGGAGGTTAGAGTCATATCAGATTTTGCAATGAGTTCCAAACTCAAATACCAACATACCGATCCATCATAAAGGAGTATTACCAGAAGAGAACAACTTCTGGTAAACCAAGCAAACTTCCCATATAATCATCACCATGTAGTTATTACCATGTTGACATCAATGACAACATAGAAACAACCAACACAACCATCCATACTTCATGCTCATGTTGCAAGGATTCCAATAATCACAACTCTAACTAGTGTCATCTCTTCTTGAATACTTGATCTCAACCCATTTATGTATCTTGCAACCTTTTCCTTGGTTGCCTATGAATTCCCAGTCCTTATAAGAATTATGTGAAACTCTTCTGTGTACTCCTTTATTGTCTTGCTTCCTTGCTTTAAGCTTTGCATCTTTTTAAGCAATTCCAACTCATAGTCTATTGGAATGAATTGTCTCTTCATTTTATCTACCATTTTATCCCATCTTGTAATCTTCTCTTATCCTTTTCTTCCTCTTTCCAACTAAATTTCTCTCCACCAGATTGAAGAATGTCCCTTCAATTTTGTCTTGGAAAACCTTACTTGGTCTGGGTCTCCAACTTCTTCAAATTCAAAATAATCTTCCATATCATTTATCCATTCTATCAGTTCTTCTAGATTCAAACTCCCATTAAAGGTAGGAACATCAATACTTGGTTTTGTTCCCATTTTGTTAAAACCATTAACAATAGATCTCTTGCAACTGTTGCAACTTCCTCTCTTTGCTCAATATTTAAACTAGCATTCTTTGTGTTCTCATCTTCTTCATCATCACTTCCTAGGTCTCTCATTCTTGCAAATCCTCTCCTTATCTTGTTTTGCAAATTTTCAACCTACCTTCTCAAGGCTCTGAAATAATCATCTTTTACAAAATTATCTCCTCTTCCTCTTCCTCTACCATGATGTGCTCCTCTCCCATCCATTTTTTTTCAACACCCACAACACAATCCTGGTGCAACTGCCTCTCTTCAGCAGTCTGTTACACACTTAAGATCTTGTTGCTCTAATACCACTAATGTAGGGAAAAATCACACAAACCTCACACAAAATCATCCAACACCAACAACAACAATCAAGATGTAAAATTTTACAACACAATTAATCTTCTCTATTTAACTTGCAACAAAGTTTTTCAACTTCAATAAAATATGATTACACAAGTTTGTGTAGCTATACAAGATGAAATAAATCAATACAAAATAGATTAGAATATGCTATGAGACAAAAAAAAACCTAAAAAATCAATTCAAATAATCTCGATGCACTCTGAAACTAGCTCTCCAATCTACAATCTTCAATCACCAACTTGTTGATCTTCAACAATGGATTTCATAAGAAATTTGCTGCTGCAACACACTCTCTCAAACCTGCAAAATCATGGCTTCTACTTTCTTGCTTCAAAAATCCATTCCTGGGAAGCATTAGCTTCAATCTGGCAGCAACAACTCCCAAAAATGACCAAAATAAAGTATATAAATTAACTCCTTCACACCTTTCCTATAACTCCTAATTTTCTATGCTTCAAAAAATGGAAAATATACTTTCAAAAATGTATTTAAAATCATTAAATGTTGAAAATGAATTTTTTGTAACCTCCATCCATGATTGGCCAAGAAAAGCAACCACTGCCTCACAATAGAAAAAGCCAAACCACTTGCTCTTGAGCATCCAAATTCTTAATGCAAAATTTTAGAAACATTAAATTAGTTTTCACAACTTGTAACTCCCCGAATTCCACACCAAAAAAGGCATATTTAAATATTTTTCCTTGAAAAATGTTGGAAATAGGATGCCATTTAATTGCAAATCCTAAACATTAATTATTTCATGTATCTCCTAACTTCTTGGAATGTGTTCAACAACACTAAGATTAGGATGAGATTAATTATTTAGATGAAATAAATCATGAAATTGGCATTTGTAGTTATTCCTAAATAATAGGAGCATGTGGGTGCACACATGGTAAGGTGACACTCACCTTGAGTTTAGTTAACTATTCAGAGTAAGAGATAACACTTCTGAATGCATGTAAAGATCCTAGGAGTTAGGATTTGATGTTTGCATGCATGAAGTTCAGTTCAGTTTAGTTTAGTTCATAATCAGTTTAGTTTAGTTTAGTTTAGTTTAGTTTAGTTTAGTTCAGTTATGGTTCAGTTATCTTTAGTTGCATGAAAGTGCATGTTGCATGCATGTTGGTTATTTTGAGTTGCATGTAGTTAGCTTCAGTTAACTTGGAATGCATGGCTAATAACTTAATAACTTGAGTTGTATGACAAATAATAGGGACTACCTCCAGTTAACAGGGGATGACCATTCTTGCATGAATGGTGTTGAGTAAATGTTTCAGTTAACAAGAAATCACTTGGAGCCAACTTGGGAGCCCAAGATTCTTTCTTGGATTTACCTCTTTTGCATGTTGAGATATTTTTTAAGGCTCAATTAAGTAGGATTACTTATGGGAGCCAAATTTGAGGAAGAGCTTTGGAATTATCAACAGAATGAAGGTTGAGTTGTGACTTCAATTTGGGATGCCCAAATGGATGAAGCACATGTTTTAGCATTGTTCTTCATGAGATAACCCTATTTGCATGAGATATGGCATACCTTTTAGGGATAGGTCTTGTGCATTGTAATTTTAACTCATGTTGAGTTTACAAAGCTGATTAAATCCTATATATCTCAAGCAAGTTGAATAGAGTTGGGAGAGTTTTTATTGCAGGTTGTGAAGAAGATTGGTGAAGATAGAAGAAGCATTCTCAAGCAAGAATTGGAGCTATTGTAATTTAGAGATCAAGAATATAGAATAATTCTTGGTGGGGTTTTTTCCCGAAAGGGTTTCTCCACAGTACATCTTGTGTAATCTTTCTAATATCCTGTCTAGTTCTTCTATCAACTTTTGTCTACATTCTACAACAGTAAAATGGATTAATCAAGATAATCACCCACAAAGAATATATGTAACAAAGAAAAAGCTTACTTAGATCAGCAATATTAAAGTTTTACAGAGTATTAAGCTAAGAAAACACCTCATTTTTCAACAAAAATCCACAAAATGAGCCCAAATTTCCATAAAATTGTAATATTACAACTTGGCCAAATATTTATCAACTATTTAGGCATTATTACAAACATTTATTCACCTATAATATTTAAAGACCAAACTAAATAAAAAATAAAATAAAATATTTTTAGTTGATGCAAGATTTCCAGTCAACCATGGATGCTCCTGCATCAGTATTTTGATAGTTATAGTTCATACCATGAGATACATAAATAGAAAATGGTTCCAACAACACCACAAGAAAATGGTGTGTTAGAAAGGATGAGTAGAACAATCATGGATTGTATAAGGAACTTATGAGATTCCATGCAAGATTTCCATTACATTTATGGGAAGATGTTGTGGATATTTTTGTTTATTTAATAAATAGAGGGCCTTCAAGTTCCCTGGATGGTGGTATTCTAGAGGAGTCATGGACATGTAAAATAGTAAACTACTCATTTTTGAAAACTTTCAATTGTGAAGCATTTGTCCATATTGATATCGAAAATCAAACAAAGCTTGAGGCTAAAACCAAGCAGAGTAATTTTATTGGATATTGAGTTAATGATTTTGGTTATCGCTTATGGGATTATGAAAATCACAAAAATTATTAGGAGTAGATATGTGATATTCAATGAGAAGGTCATGCATAAATATTAGTTGCAAGGAAAGAAACGGGAAAATGAAAACACAAAATATATGGTGCTTGATGAAATCCCAAATAATGTAGTTCCAAACGTGCTAGAAAATTAATAAATCAACAACGAGAACAAGTACCTCCAACTCCTATAGGAATATCTACCAAGTTAAGTAGACCCCATAACTTATACTCTCCTTCCTTGTATTATGCATTGTTGAATAATTCTAGTGAGCTAGAAAGTTATGAAGAAGAAATGCAGGTAGAAACCAAAAAGTAGTGGGAGCAAGGCATAAAAGAAAAGATGGAGTCTTTGATACAAACAAAACTTGGGACTTGGTTGAGTTTCTTGAAGGTAAAAGACCATTGCAGAACAAATGGGTTTATAGGATGAAGGAAGAAGGTGCAAGGCAAGACTTGTTGCCAAGAGTTTTGCATAGAAAAAAATATAAATTTTGATGAATTTTTTTCTCATGTTAAAATTACTTCAATTAGAGATATTTATAAGTCTACTGATAGTAGAGGATCTACACCTTGAACAAATAGATGTAAAGAAAAATTTTCTCCATGGGGATTTGGAGGAAGAGATTTATATGTAGTAGACACAAGGGTATGAGGTCAAAGGGAAGGATAAATTAGCATGCAAATTGAAGAAGAGATTGTATGGACTAAAGCAAGATCCAAGGTATTTAAAATTTGATAGGTTTATGATAGAACAAGGCTATAATAGATACCATTCTGACTAGTTTGTTTATTTCAAAAGATTAGATAATGAAAACTATATTATCTTGCATTGTATGTAGACAACATGCATGTTGTGGAGTCTAACATGCAGGATATAAATATACTCAAAATAAAATTAGTCAATTCATTTGTGATGAAGGTTTTGCGTGTTGCAAAGAAAATCCTTAGTATGAGAATACTAAGAGACACAAAAAATTGTGCATTAACATTGTCTTAGACCAAGTACATAGAGAAGGTGTTGAAAATATTTCAAATGCAAGATGCCAAATTAGTTAGTACACCTTTGTCTAGCCATCTCAAATTATGTGTCCCAAGACACAAGATGAGATACACAACATGTCCAAGGTTCCATACTCATTAGAAATTGGTAGCTTGATGTATGCCATGGTGTGTACAAGACTAGATATTACACATGCAGTGGGAGTTGTGAGCAAGTATATGAACAATCAAAGAAAAGAGAATTGGAATGCAATAAATTGGGTTATTAGGTATTTGAGAGGTACTACTACCAATGAATTATGTTTTGGAGGATACAACTCTACTCTACAAGGATATGTTGATTCAAATCTAGTAGGTAATATAGATAGTAGGAGGAGCACCACATGGTATGCTTTTATTGTAGGTGAGACAAAAATTAGTTGGATTTCCAAATTGAAAATTTTTGTTGCACTTTCAACAATAAAAACTAAGTATGTTGTTGCTATAGAGGCTAGTAAAGAGATGATTTAGTTAAAATGGTTATGGAGGAATTGGGAAACAAGCCGGAGAATAACAAGTTGTACAGTGATATTCAAAGTGTTATTAATCTTGCAAAGAAATCATCTCTTTATTCTAAGACTAAACACATATAACTCAAGTATCATTTTATACACTCAATTTTGGAAGATGGATAGTTGAAGCTAGAAAAGATACACACTAGCCAAAATCTTGCATATATGTTAATGATGGTAGTAAATTGAGAGAAACTTATTTCCTTCTTAATTTCATTTAGCCTTTAAGGCTAATGATGATGATGATGAGAACCTTTTCAATCCAAATTTGGAGCCTAGTATAGCGGGGGAAATAGCTGATGCAGGAGCATCCAGTGGTGTGAGGGAAATCTTGCATCATCCAAAAATATGCTTTCCATTTGTGTTCCTGTTGTTTTCTTTTTGTATATTTTTTTGCATTTCTAGATACCTTTTTCGTCAAATAAGAGTTTCCAACTTTTAGAACTGCTTTTCTATTTTTTCTGCCCAAATGCTATTTTTAGCAGGTGTGAATTTTAAGGCGTGGGAAGACAAAGATTTATGGGAAGGTTCATGATGGAAAAATAAGCACTTTGGTGAAAGAATCAGGTCAAGATCATTCACGGTTTGAAAGTTATTCAAGTTCCAGTTTCTGCTTTTTGCCCTGAAAAACCTTCCGAGTCCAGTTTGAGGCACTAAACGGTCTCGTATGGGCCCAGAAATTGTAGAAACTAGCAGAGCTAATTCTTAGCGTGTTCTTCACTTCGAGACCTTTCCGACAGTGCAAACGGTTTGAAAAACAGAGTCCCAGATCAAAAGTTATGGCTTTCGGAAGTTGGTCAATTTTTGGAAAATTGCCAATTTTTGAATTTGGACTCAATGTTTGAATTTCAAATTGTAATTTTTGGCGCCTAACCACCAAAACTCTTATCTCGAATGTTGTTTTTGGCTCCAAACTGGGAAAGGGGATATTTATGGGAAAGTTTCTGATTTTTGTGTAACTTTTTAGGAAAAGAGTTTGCATGCTGCGAAAGGGGAATCTGGGTAATTTTTCTGTAATTCTGTAAATTTTTTGAAACTTCTGTAATTTTGCATGTATCACAGAGCTCGAGGATTTGTGATCCTCTGCATGTAATAGTTCCATATTTTAATAGAAAATATTATTCTCTATTTTGTGAGTGTTTTCTATGTCTTGGGTTTGCTCCCTCATCAGGTGGTATTAGAGCGGGTTTCCTTGAGCATGTGAACAGATTGTCGATTGTGAGGCAGTTTGCACCAGGACCGTGATTGTGGGTTCAAGATATTCAAGATGCCTCCAAGAGTGATTCCTGGTAGGCATGGTGGTGCCAGAGGTGGCAGAGGTGGAAGAAATGCTGGTGGAAGAGATCCATTGGTAGCTGTGGGTTTCAGAGCCCTCCAGAGACAAATTGATGCATTGCAGGAACAAATGAGAAGAGGGTTAGACCCAGGAAAGAGAGGAGAAAGCGAGGATGAAGAAGAGGTGGAAGATACAGATGTAGAAGAGGAAGAAGGAGCGATTGATCGAGATCAAATGTGGCTGATTAGGGCCATTTCGAAGATTGGAAAAAAACCCAGAATAGAAGTCCCCAGTTATTCCGGAAGTCTGAACTCGGAAGAGTTGATCGATTAGATCAACAAGCTAGAAGAATATTTTGAGTATGAAGTAGAGGACCCAGATCGGGTTAAGTTTGCAAAAACAAAGTTGAAGGGCCATGCCAATATTTGGTGGAAAGAGGTCCAGTTAGAGAGGAATCGAAGAGGAAAAGGAAAGATCAGTAGTTGGGATCACATGGTGGAGAAACTGAAGAAGCAGTTCATACCAGTGGACTATGAGTTAGATTTGCTGAAGAAATTGCAAGGGTTGAGGCAAGGAAGTAGATCTGTGAAAGAATACACAGAAGATTTTCACAAGATGATCATCAGGAAAGGCCATGTAGAGGCCAATAAGGAGAAGGTAGCCCGTTATCTTAATGGGTTACGACCGAGCATTCAAGAGGAGCTAAGCCTGGTCAGAATGACCACCATTGAAGATGCATACCAATTTTCTCTAAAAGTTGAGGAGAAGTTGAACAAAAGATTTGATAGCAAGCAAAAAGGCCGAGGAGGTCAAAGCGGAAGAGGTAGTGGAAGATCTTCTAGGAGCCGAAATGAAGATGAAAGGAAAAATGAAGATGTGGGTACCAGTCGAGGTCAGAGGAATGATAACTTCTACCGCCCTCGTGATCAAAACAGTGGCGATCAAAGGGGTAGAGGATGAGGAAGATCTAGGCCAAGACCCGAAAGAGGTGGTTTCAGAGGAACTTGTTTCCATAGTGGTGAAGAAGGGCATCGAGCCTATAAATGTCCACAACACCAAGGAAGGACGGACAGAAGGCCAGAAGGTTGTGGAAGGGTTGCACATGTAGATGAGGAGGCTCAATCCGAGCATTCAGATGATGTTGAAAGGGGAGAAGCTCTAGTGGTTAGGAGAGCCCCGGTGACTGAAGAGAAGGAGCCAGAACAGAGGAAGAATTTGTTCAGCACAAGGTGCAAGTGTGAAGACAAATGTTGTGAAGTCATTATTGATAGTGGGAGCACCGATAATTTGGTGTCAGAAGAGATGGTTACGAAGTTGAAGCTGAAAAGGGAAAGGCATCCACACGCATATCGGATTGCCTAGTTGTAGAAAGACCACAAAGTTCTAGTCAATGAGCAGTGCTTGGTGAAGTTCAAGATCGGAAGCTATCGTGATGAGGTAATCTGTGATATCATCCCCATGGATGCATGTCACATGTTGTTGGGGAGGCCATGGCAGTTCGATAGGCGAGTTGTACATGATGGCCATGCAAACACTTATTCCCTGATGAAGGATGGAGTCCGTCATAAGTTGAAACCCCTGAAGAAGGACAAAGAAAAGGTATGCAGCAGTGCTAGAATTTTTTTTGTTGATGGAAGGAAATTTTTAGAAGGCATGAAGCATGAGCGTATGTGTTATGCGTTGATTCCTAGAATGGATAAGGAAGATAGTGATGAGATACCAGTAGAAGTTTCTGGGTTATTGAATGAGTTTTAGGAGATTATTTCTAATAACATACCTGAGGGTTTACCACCAATGAGGAAAATCAGTCATCAGATTGAATTGATCCCTGGAGCCAGTTTTCCAAATAAGGCAGCTCACAGAATGACTCCTGCAGAAAATGAGGAGTTGAAAAGACAAGTTCAGGAGTTGTTGAGGAAGGGTTTGATTCGAGAGAGTCTGAGCCCATGTGCAGTACCTGTAGTACTAGCACCGAAGAAGGATGGGGAGTGAAGGATGTGTACAGACTCCCGAGCCATAAATAAGATAACAATCAAGTACATATTTCCCTTACCAAGGATGGATGACCTGATGGACTGTTTGAGTGGAGCACAGTACTTCACAAAGATTGATCTGAAGAGCAGATATCACCAGATCCGGATTCGTGAGGGAGATGAATGGAAGACTGCCTTCAAGACCAAAGAGGGCCTGTACGAGTGGTTATTCATGCCTTTTGGGCTAACCAATGCACTGAGCACATTCATGTGACTCATGAATGAGGTACTGAAAGAGTTTCTGGGAAGTTTTGTCATAGTGTATTTAGATGATATTTTGATTTTCAGTAAGACCTTGGATGAGCATTTAATGCATATTCTTAGGGTTTTTGAGAAGTTGAGAGAGGAGAAACTATTGATAAATTTGAAAAAGTGTAGTTTTGTTAAGGAGTTAGTGTACTTGGGGTTTGTTGTCTCGGCATAAGGTCTCAAGATGGACCCAGAGAAGGTGAAGGCTATTCTAGAATGGCCTACCCCAAGAACTGCTACTGAGGTGAGATCTTTCCATGGTTTGGCCAGTTTTTATAGAAAGTTAATTAGAAACTTCAATAGTATTTGTGCACCCCTAACTGAAAAAATGAGAGGGGATAGAAAAGAGTTCAAGTGGAGTACTGGAGCAGCAAAGAGTTTTGATTTGTTGAAGCAGAAGGTGATAGAGCAACTAGTTTTAGCCCTCCCAGATTTCAATAAGGTGTTTCAGGTGGATTGTGATGCCAGTGGTTGTGCCATTGGAGTAGTGATGAGCCAATAAGGTAAGCCCATTGCCTATTTCAGTGAAAAGTTAAATGATGCAAAGAGAAAGTACTTTGTATATGATCAGAAATTTTATGCAATAGTTCAAGCATTAAAGAAATGGTGACATTATTTGTTACCGAAGGAATTTTTTTTGTTTACTAATCATCAAGCATTACAGTATCTGAGTAGTTAGGGAAAATTAAATCAGAGGCATATGAAATGGGTAGAATTTTTGCAGAGTTATACCTTTGTTTTAAAGCATAGGAGTGGCAAGTCGAATAGGGTTGCAGATGCCTTAAGTAGGAGGCAAACATTGTTGACAGAGATGTAGATTGAAGTGGTTGGGTTTAATGAACTCAAAACATTGTATCTTGAAGATCCTGATTTTGTAGAGGCTTGGAAAGCTTGCAAGGAGCCTGTTACAGTTGATAGGATGAAGTGGTTGGATTTCATAATCCATGATGGCATGTTGTTTAAGGGAAGTCAATTGTGTATTCCAAGGAGTTCCATGAGGGAGAACCTGATAAAGGAGAAGCACAGTGGAGGAATGGCAGGACATTTTGGTCGGGATACGACCATTGCCATTATTAGTGAGCATTATTATTGGCCTCAGTTATCACATGATGTGAAGAAGTTTGTCCAGAGTTGCAGGGTATGTCAGATGGCTAAAGGAGTGAGCCAGAATACTGGGTTGTATCAGCCCTTACCTGTACCAGAGAGGCCATGGGAGGATATAAGTATGGACTTTGTTCTTGGTTTTCCAAGGACACAGAGAGGGAATGATTTAGTATTTGTGGTTGTTGATAGGTTTTCGAAGATGGCACATTTCATCCCATGCCAGAAGACCCATGATGCAATCCACATTGTTGACTTGTTTTTCAGAGAAGTGGTGAGACTACATGGTCTGCCAAAGAGTATAGTCTCAGATCGTGATACCAAGTTCATGGGATACTTTTGGAGGAGCTTGTGGAAAAAGTTGAAGACAGAGTTGAAGTTCAGTTCTGTACACCATCCACAAATTGATGGGCAAACTGAGGTTGTGAACAGAAGTCTGGGTAACCTACTGAGATGCTTGGTAGGAGATAAACCCAAGGGATGGGACTTGATCTTACCCCGGAAAATTTTTCTTACAACAATTGTGTCAACGAAGCACTGGTAGATCACCATTCTAGATTGTGTATGGAGGTAGTCCCAAGACCCGCTCCAAAATTGAGGAAGATGGACCAAGAGAAGAAGACAAGTGCCGAAGCCGAAGACTTTGCAGAGCACATCAAGAATATACATGAGAAGGTAAGAGAACATATTAACAAGATGAATATGCAGTATAAGGCTAAGGTAGATCAGAAGAGGAGGTATAAGGAGTTCCAGATTGGTGATGAAGTGATGGTCCACTTGAGGAAAGAAAGGTTTCCAGTGGGAACCTATAACAAATTGAAGATGAAGAATTTTGGTCCCTGTAAAATTTTGAAGAGGCATGATTCAGGGAATGCATATGAGGTAGAGTTGTCGGATGGATTCAACATTTCCCCTGTGTTCAATATTTCAGATTTGATAGAGTATCATGAAGGTGGCATAAAGGAAGTACCAATAATGGAACAGTGTGGCATTCCAACACCTACTTCAGAGGAGGAGATTGAAGAAATCCTGGATAGCCATGTGGAAAGGAGTATCGGAAACAAGCAGTATGAAGAATATCTGGTGAAATGGAAAGGAAGGCCTATGGAAGATTCATCCTGGTTGTCTAAGGTAGAGGTTGACCGTTTGGGTTTTCCTCAACCATCTAAGACGTGACGTGGTCACTTCTCAAATTACCCTGGGTGTCTGATGTAGGAGCATCCAGTGGTGTGAGGGAAATCTTGCATCATCCAAAAAGATGCTTTCCATTTGTGTTCCTGTTGTTTGCTTTTTGTAGATGTTTTTGCATTTTTGGATACCCTTTTCGTCGAATAAGAGTTTCCAACTTTTAGAACTGATTTTCTGCTTTTTCTACCCAAATGCTATTTTTAGCAGGTGTGAATTTTAAGGCATGGGAAGACCAAAATTTATGGGAAGGTTCATGATGGAAAAATAAGCACTTTGGCGAAAGAATTAGGTCAAGATCATTCACGGTTTGAAAGTTATTCAAGTTCCAATTTCTATTTTTTGCCTTGAAAAACCTTCTGAGTCCAGTTTGAGGCACTAAACGGTCCCGTACGGGCCCAGAAATTGTCGAAACCAGCAAAGCTGGTTCTTAGCATGTTTTTCACTCCAAGACCTTTCCGACGGTGCAAACGGTTCAAAAAACGGAGTCCCGGATCAAAAGTTATGGCTTCCGGAAGTTGGCCGATTTTTGGAAAATTGCCAATTTTCGAATTAGGACTCAATATTTGAATTTCAAATTGTAATTTTTGGCGCCTAACCGCCAAAACTCTTATCTCGAATGTTGTTTTTGGCTCCAAACTGGGAAAGGGGCTATTTATGGGAAAGTTTCTGATTTTTGTGTAACTTTTTGGGAAAAAAAGTTTGCATGCTGCAAAAGGGGAATCTGGGTAATTTTTCTGTAATTCTGTAAATTTTCTGAAACTTCTGTAATTTTGCATGTATCACAGAGCTCGAGGATTTGTGATCCTCTGCATGTAAGATTTTCATATTTTAATAGAAAATATTATTCTCTATTTTGTGAGTGTTTTGTGTGTCTCGAGTTTGCTCCCTCGTCAATAGCGGTGAAGTTGTTGTAATTAGTCTCCAAGTGGGAGATTGTTGGTGGAACCTAATTATCTTTCATGAGTGGTTGTGATTAGTCTCCAAGTGGGATATTATTGGTTATGGAACTTGATCTTTTTGGTTGTGGAGATCATTTTAGTGTGAGGGTGTGCAAGGAGTACCCCCCTATGAGGTTTGGAGTCCACTTGCCCTAGCAAGGGTTTGGGGGCAATGCCCCCAAAAACCATATTTGATATGTATTTATTCAGTGTAAATATGGATCATTCATCATTAGGTCACAAATATTATGATAGATATTATAATATATTTTTCTTGCCCTAGAAGGAAACCCCCTTTTATGAGGGATTTGTATAAGGGATATGTATTATATTCTATTGTGTGAGAAGACTATGATAGAGCAAAGAGGAAATTACAACAAATATGTTGCAAGTTGTATTCCTTCATTTTTCTTGAAAAAATAAAAGGACTAGTTGTTTCTTTGTGGACATAGCCCATATTGGGTGAACCACATATATTTGTCTCTATTTTTTGTGTTATCCTATATTTTATTTTTGTATTCATTTTCCTATATATCTCTATGATCTTATTTCTAACATAATTAATATTGAAGCAATCCATATTATAAGCTCTTGTAGGTTCATTAAATTGAGAAACATGTTCATTTGTTTCCAAACACTTTGAAAAGGTTTTGTAAGCTTTGACTAATGAAATTAGATGTTATCTTATTATTCATGATAGCAAATCTAGAATATATTTTTTATAACTATAATCTCCTAGAAATAGGATGAAATAGTGCCAATGCTTAATAGATTAGGTGTTCCTAACCACAAGGTCAAATGTGCAGCTATGATGAAATATGGTAGGAACGGTTGTGCCTAGATGGTGACTAGAATATTATTCAAAACTTACAAATTAAAAATGTAAAAAAATATATTTTTGGGTGATGTAAAATTTCTCTTACACCATAGAATGCTTATACATTATATTAGCACACTAATGCCCTCCTAAAAGATTGTCCTTGTGTTTAATTTGTATCACTATTATCTTAATTTTCTATATTATAGGTTTTCAAAATCACTAGTGTGTGAATTAGCCATGGGCATGCACCAAATCAATAGAGAAACCAAAATCAAGATGCAAGGCTTTTTTGCAATCATATAGAATATTATGTTGTTGCATTAAAGAACTGTTGCATTGTGACTTTATTTTAAAAATACTAGTAGTGAAATATAAGAGGTTTATGCTTCCAATGATGTTGTTGAAAGATATATTTTATGGAAGTGTATGACCAATTCAATGCTTACTGCCACTTTGGTTTTGTGTGGAGACTTTAATATGCTTTGGTTTTGTGTGGAGACTTTAATATGCTCAAGGTGGCTTATGATAAAGACATCACTATTCCCATTCACTAGATGACTGGTGAAAGGGAAGATTGGTATTTCATGCACAATAAATTTGGCCTTTTATCCCAATGTGGGGTGTCACCACACTCATTTTCATTGGTTTATATGGAACAATTTATGGGTTGGACCTAACAAAGTGTACACATGGCTTGATTGTACCATGATTTATACTCAATTAGTTTTTCTTTTACGAGTTGTCTCCCTCTTTTGATGGATTATTTCCTAGATTTTACTCTTCCCAATAATTTTCACATGTTATTTTAAATTGAATAAAAATTACTCTTCCCAAGGTAAGAAAAATGTAGTTATTATTTAATACTTGTTGACTCATCAACCTACACTAGCCCATAATTTTCGAGGGTGGAATATTAAGTTGAGGCCTTATTAGCTTACTATATGGATTGATTGGTGGAATGGGAATATAAAACACACTTCTCATTTACTTTGTATATATGGCTACCAACTAGCTAGGTTTCATATTGTGTATATAAGGCCACCACCTCAGATCTTAGCCAAGCTACCATGGAATTAAAATCTAGCCCCTTTGCTCCTACTTTGTATTTGTAGGTGGCAAAGCTCCACCAATAAAAGTAATTATTTTATAATCATACAACCAAAGGTCCCCAAATTAAAAGCACACTTGAATTGGTTGAATGTGGGAGATAGAGCTACTAAAGAAAATTTTGAAGTTCTTCATACTCGCCACACTTCTCAAGGTATAAAACAAATTAAGGATGGTCAATAATTTTTCAAAGAGATCCTTAGTACCCTTCAATAATTTACTAAGCATCATGAACATGTTTTCAAAGCACAAGATAATTCTCCTAAACACCAAAATTAATTGCAAGAATTCCTCAAGGTTGTTCCCTATCGTTTTTCATCTTCTTAGTGAATTTTTTGTGATGAATTGCTCTCCATTGCTCATCCTCATGAATTTTTCACCAAGGCCAATGATAAATCCCCTAGCTATGATGGTTTTCCTTGTGAATTTTATAACACCCTTTTGGATTGTGTGGGTGAGGATCTTTATAAAGTATATCTTGAATTTTTTCATTCTAATTCCTTAGAAAAAAATATTAACAAAGGTACTATCAAATCCATACCTAAGTCTACTGATCCCAAAAAATATGCAAGTGGAGGTTATTCAAATTTCTCTTGGTGTTTCCTAGAAGATCATAATATCTTGTGTTGAAGCTACACCATCTTCTTCCTCAAATTGTGCGGTCTAAGTAAAATAGATTTATTAAATCCAAATATATTCTAGATAATATCATTGTGGTATGGGAAGGTATAGAATGTGATTAGTGATCACATTGACAAGATGTGTTCATCAAAATTGATTTTTTTAAAGATTATGATCACAACAAGTGGCCTTTTATCCTTTACATGATTCAGCCTCTAAGATTTGGTCCTCATTTTATTCAATCAATCTACATGCTTTTATCTGATGCTTCAACATGTATTATTATCAATCTCTAGAAATATAGTATGTTTTTCTTTTCTAATCCATCCACAAGGGATGCCCCTTAGCTCATTCTTTGTATGTGCTTGTTTTTGAAGGATTTGGATACCTTTTGGGTCAATATATTTCATAGGGATTGGTCAAATGTGTCTATTTACCTAATTATATGTCTCAACTTGTTAATTAAGATTTATTTATGATTATTTTCTCACTCTTTTGGAAGAGAAAAATAATATTAATCAAGCTCTCCATTGTTTGGATATTTTCTGCAAAACCTTGGGTTCTAAAATTCAATGGTAGAAAACTCAATGTTATATGAAATCAATTTTTTCCTCAACCTCGTTGTCTTAATTATTAAGGGTAGAAATGGATTGGGCATGGAGAAATTTTTAGGTTTTTGGTCATCCCATTTTCTTTTCTAGCATCTCCAACCACTTTTTACCAAGTTGTATTATCTTGAATTGAGAAGTTTTTTTATTGGGTTACTAGACCCCTTTCCCTAGAAAGAAAGGTCCATATTTATTCCAAGATTCTTGAAACCACACATTTTTATTACATTCTATGTTGGGTCACCTCTAAAGCCTCTTATTTGAAGCTTGAAAATCTTCTTAAAGACTTTTTTGGGCCTCTTCTAAGAATCACATAAGTTTTCACTAGGTGGCTTAGGAATATTTTGTTTCTTGCATGACTCTATGATGCAATAGAAGGGTTCACACAACTCAACTTTCCATGCACTTGGCATAAATCAGATCACAAAAACTGAAAGTTTCTCTTTTGAGGCAATCTCAATTCCATTATCTTGAACAACAAGGCCAACTATGGCACCGAATGGCTTATAACACAAAACCAATCAGTTAACCAGCACCAAGACTCCACTCCAATATTATGATTAGGTCTCAAATAGGTTGTTTACACAAATTTAGGTGGGAAAAATAATGAAAACTCACCCAACAACAAAAACTCAAGTTTAAGGCAACTTTTATGCTTGCACAAAAGAGAGTTATTGAAAATATGACTTCCACAACCTACCAAACCTTTCCCATGGCTCAAACACACCAAAATGGATCTACACATGCGTATCCATTCATCTTCCATGGGTTTCCACTTAGTTTTCACAAAACCCTAGCATCTAGGCTCTTCAAATGGCAAAAATCAAGGCTGAGACAACCTAGGGCCTCCTTGAAACCTTGTCAAACATTAACCCCAACTCTTGAAAAATTGGAAATATTAAAGAACATATTAAAAAAACCTCCAAACCAAAATTCATGATTTTTTACCAGTTAAAATGAGAGTTATGCATTTTTTTGTGCTTACTGCCCCTAGTTCATAATTTCATGCTGCCTGTAAAGAAAATTAACATATCTTTTTGCATAACTCAATGAAATGGGATGAAACTGATTGCATTAGAAACTAGATTCAAAATAATTTCACCTCCAATCAAAGAGAAGTGGGTTTTTTATCCGTACATGGCTGTACAATGGCCTACAACAGTGAAAAACACTTGAAATGACAATAAAACAATGTTATTTTTTATTCATTTCATCCTCAAACCCACCAATTTGATTTACAATGATGCAAATGGCCTTTTAAAACTATTTTCAACTTCCTCACACACTCAAACTAACATAACCACCTTTTAAACTCCCTATGACCTTTGAACTTCCTCATTTTTTGCATTTTTGCATTTTTGCATTGACAATATTGTAACATTTTGGCAATTTTTACAATATTTGAAAAATAAACCTATAACAACCTACTGGAGCCTAATAAATATTAAATATGGCCTCTTGGACCCTTTTACAACCTTAGAACATCATATTTGAATCAAAAATCAAAATTTTCCTCATGGAGGCATGAAGTCTATTTGGTGCTCCTGCACCATACTCCCAACCAAATGAATATCCAAGACCTCTTGGATTGAGGGTAGTAACAATTCTCCATCCTCTATATGCTCCTCCTTGATGTCCTCTATGCACTGCCTCTTGTCCTCTTTGAAACAACTCCAATTTGTCTTCATTTTCACTTTTGGTTTCAACTTGTCAAAGAGAACTAGTCTCCTACCTATCTTGTCACATGGAATCTGATCCTTCATGCTTTGATGTATCCCAATTTTCACCTCAACACTTTGTCCTCCTTTCATTTTGAACTTTGGTTTGTTTCCCATAAAAATTTCTATCATAACAAGGAAGTGATAAATGATTTCCTTAGCTTTATGACTTTGCAATGTAATAGTGATCTCTTCACCCTTGATCTTCATGTCTTTTCTCAGGTTCTTTGTTTCAATTGTCTGATCCAGTCTACAAACCTCTATTTTGATAGTATGGGACTGCCTATTGACCTCCTTTTCCACCAAAGGACAAAGCACTATTCCCGCTATGATTTCACCATGCTTTTCTAGCCCATTTTGAGGCTTCCTAATGAATTCATCCTTGACTTTCTCTATCTCAGACCTTGATATCAGCATATCATCTTCTCCCTTCAACTTTGAATCATTCCTTACTGTTTGCACCTCCTCTTCTTCTTGCCTTTTGTCTGTTGTCCTTGCTTGTCTTCTTCTTCTTTGGACAATTTTCTTTTCATTGTCAAGTGCCAACTTTGCAATTGCTATATCTTCATTTGGAACTCCAAATCTATTCTTTCTATAGCTTGTTTCAGTTCTGCTATCTCTTTCTCAATCTCTATTTGCCTCATATTTTTCTCTTTCCTCTTCGTCTCTTTTTCTTCTTGCTTCTTTTGTGAACCCTAAGCCTGCTGGTATCTTCTCAACAAATCCATCTTCTCTTCAAGCAAGTCCCTTTAACCTTGCTTCCTCTTGTCTTTGCCTCACCTAGGTCTCTTCTCTTTTCCTCTGCCTAGTCTTTTGGCAATCGGGTTCTCTCTTCAACCTACACACAAACACAAACACATAAACACAAAACTCTCTTGCCTAGACCTTATGAGCTCTAATACCAATTTATGCAATAGAAGGGTTCACACAACTCAACTTTCCATGCACTTGGCATAAATTAGATCACAAAAACTAAAAGTTTCTCTTCTGAGGCAATCTCAATTCCATTATCTTGAACAACAAGGCCAACTATGACACCAAATGGCTTATAACACAAAGCCAATCACTTAACCAACACAAAGTATCCACTCCAATATTATGATCAGGTCTCAAATAGGTTGTTTACACAAATTTAGGTGGGAAAAAAATGACAACTCACCCAACAACAAAAACTCAAGTTTAAGGCAAATTTTATGCTTGCACAAAGGAGGGTTATTGAAAATATGACTTCCACAACCTATAAAACTTTTACCATGGCTCAAACACACCAAAATGGGTCTGCACATGCTTATTCATTCATCTTCCATAGGTTTCCACTTAGTTTTCACAAACCCCTAGCATCTAGGCTCTTCAAATGGAAAAAATCAAGGCTGAGACAGCCTAGGGCCTCCTTGAAACATTGTCAAACATTAACCCCAACTCCTGAAAAATAGAAAATATTAAAACAGACCTCCAAACCAAAAATCATGAGCTTTTACCCATTAAAATGAAAGTTAAGCATTTTTTGTGCTTGCTACCCCTAGTTCGGAATTTTAAGCTGCCTATAAAGAAATTAACATATCTTTTGCATAACTCAATGAAATGGGATGAAACCAATTGCATTAGAAACTAGATTCAAAATAATTTCACCTCCAATCAAAGAGAAGTGGGTTTTCTATCCGTACATGGTTGTAGAATGGCCTGCAATAGTGAAAAACACTTGAAATGATAATAAAATAGTGTTAAATTTTTTTATTCATTTTCATCTTCAAACCCACCAATCTGCTTTACAACGATGCAAATGGAATTTTAAAAGTATTTTCAACTTCTTCACACACTCAAACTAACATAACCACCTTTTAAACTCCCTATGGCCTTTGAACTTCCTCATTTTTGCCTTTTTTGCATTTTTGCATTGACAATATTGCAACATTTTGGCAATTTTTACAATATTTGAAAAATAAACCTATAACAACCTACTAGGGCCTAATACATATTAAATATGGCCTCTTAGACCCTTTTACAACCTTAGAACATCAAATTTGAATCAAAAATAAAAATTTGTCTCATGGAGGCATGAAGTCTATTTGGTGCTCCTGCACCACTCTAGAAGTTTGGGTCTTATCTTCACCCAACACAAAGGTTTATATTTGTGTACCAAGTGGATCATTTGAGATCTAGAGGGAAATGAGGCATGGAAAGTTCCATTTTTGTATTACAATTTTTTTGGTTTTTCTTTTGGGAGATCAACTTGGAAGGGGATTAGTGTAATCTTATCAAGAGCCCATGCAAATCCAAGGGACACTTGTGCTAAAAATTATTTGGAGAGCCTGAGAAAATATCATTCCCTAGATTCTTTCGAATGGTTCTAGTTTCTGTAATGGCTTCTCCATGAAGATCAAAAATCTATTTGGCGATCTCCTATGTTTTGTGCTTAGATGTTTTCCAAAAAGGGGATCTATACTATCCCTAATATATTTTCCAAAGAAACTAGGAATTTGTTAACATGGTTCAAGGCCAAACCAAAGTTTCACGTATCCACTTGGGATCATGAAACTTTTGAAACCATTATAGATGTAAATTTTGTAGACATGATTAACAAAACTTGAGTTAGATCTTGAAAACATTTGTGGAAAGATTGGAAATGGTACACAAATACACCATTCTAGAATTACAAGCCTCACAAAGGCTACTATTAGTTTTCACCACATTTACCTATGGTGCCTATTTAAAGAAAACATGGATTTTGCAATCTCTAGCTTCTATTTGGAAATGAATATTCCACATTGTTTGGTTGGTCATTCTTCAACCCAAGCTAGCTCATTTTTCCTAGTGTATTATTTCCCAAAGCCTTCCTATTGGCTCTATCTTAAACCACTTGAAGATTCCTCATCCTCATTTCCCTTTTCGTGATCACCAGGAGTCTCCCCATTTTTTTTTCTAGTTTTTTCCTAGAGTTCAAGCTTCTTGGACTTAGATTCATGATTTCTTCAAGTCATTTAATCTTGAGCCTTTTCCTAGCATAATGTATTGTTAGGGTATTGGCCTACAACCACTTTCAAATAAAATCAAATATAGCATGCTTTTAGGAGGGAAATTTTCTTTAGCATTCGGAAATATAAAAAATAGTTATTTTTCTGTGTTCTATTGATCATAATTTATGTATTTATTATAAAGCCATGACTTTCTCCAATGTGTTAATGCATATTTAAGTACAACCCAAAAAATTTACACTTGAAGTTACTCATCTCTAGGTGTTGTTGGATCATTGGGGTAATGCTCTATATGTTATTGCTAGGGTCCCTTTGCGCCCACTTCTAGTAGAGTTCATTTTAAGCCTCATGGGCATCATCAAGGGTGCAACTAGTCAACTCATAACAACCAAAATGCTCATTATCAAGCCTCTATGCCTCCAATGAGAATATATTGTGCTCAACAAGGATGGTCATGGCCTCCTAGTTGCTACTCAAAAAAGGTGGTGGGAATACTAGTTGGCTAGACTCTAGCAAGTTCCCTTGTGTGGATTGATATTTCTCGTGTTCATGTTTCTACTAAATACAAACAAGATGATAATGATAAATATGGAAATGATGGATGGGATCCTCCCATGGGAACTTTATACCCTTCTAATGTATGGGGAAAAACAGATGATTGGAACCCCTACTACTGCTACTCTTGCTCTCATTATTTAGTAGTTATTTATAATTGTGATTTTGTGTAATGTCCCCTTTTTGGGATAACCCTAAATCTTCCCTAATTTATCAATTTCAAGTGATCACCTTGGTTTTGGGGATGTTTATAGGGCGAGTAGGCCCCTACAAAATAGAGTTAGAGAATATTTACAAGATAATATTAATTGGAATGCATATAAGGAAAACAAAGAGAACATGGTTAGGGATAAAACTTACCTATTTAGACCTACAAATATGTTAGTAGACATTTATAAATAAGGACAACATCATATTATAAGTATATTGAATTTTCTTTAGATTTTCTAATTCATTCTTCCTTGAACATAATGGTTTGATAGGGTGCCCAAGAAACCCTCTACCCTAGGCCCAAGAGTAATACACCCCTCTTGGCCCCATGTGGCCTCTTGCCATCCATATGGGGTGGTGTTCCTAGTGAGGCGTCCTATCGTCGTTCCCTTGTACTAGAACCATTATTGCTTAATCATATTGAGAGGTTGAGGGTGCAACTACAGTAGGGTGTCCTGGATAGTCATTCCCTCTATGCCCAAGAGTAGTACACCCCTCTTGGCCCACATGTGGTAGGCGTCAGCCATCCATCATGGGGTGGTGTACTTAGAGGGTGACCCCAATGTTGTTTCCCCTCCTCGTAGGCCCTCAACTCCCCTTAGCTGTTTACAGTCAAACAATATGAACATCAATCCCTAATGTAAGCACAGATCAATGACATAATATGAATAATATAAACACACAGATTCTGATCTCGACTATTAAATCAATGACATAATATGAATATTATTCCATAGTGTAGATACACATATTTATAAATATATATAATCAATGAATAGGTCCATCACTCATATTTAACAAAGATTGACAACTCAGATTTATTTAGCCGATAAAGGAATACGATTGGAGATATGGGGAAGCGAAGAGATTAACATTTTAGGAACTCAATTCCATTCTAGGTGGTGACGCTGGGAGGAAAGTCACAAACCATTCAAATATAGGAGATCAAACATAATTGCTTATCTCATATCTTTAATTGTTATTTGTATTGAGTTTCCAGTTTCTTAATTAGCACGTGATTTATAATGGTCTAAGGGAAGCAGAAGGATACTTATTTGAGTTTGGAAAGCCATTACATCATTCTAGGAGCCTTCGTGGAAGTTTGAAAGGAGTCTTCACCCAATAACCATAGTAGGTATAGGCTAAATAAATCGCTAATCTCTAAATAAATCATGCATTCATAAGGTGGTTTGATTAATATTTACAATTTTATATTCAACAATTATAATATTTTATGTGGGTGTTTTATATTACTATACATTATATGTTTCTTATATTATATTTATAAATTGATTTTATATTAATTTTTATATATTTTAATATTTACTTTATTATTTAAATTGCCAATATTTATATTTTTAATCCCATAATGATCATAATATTTAAGTTATTAGTATCTATATTTTAATATTTATAACTGTAATAATCATAATGTTGTCTTTGACAATTATAATTATGATGACATTCATTGGTTAATATTTTTAAATATTCTTTTGTTATATCATGGTCACGTTTTGAGGACATGACATTTTGTGTTCTATTGTAAGTTGGCCTTATTTAGACACTTGGGTATGAATTCTTCCATTAATTTTTTTTGTGAATATATGTAACACTATTTTATAAATGTTCATATTCCTCTAATTTATAATATTTTTTATATAATATTTACATAATATTATATGATATTTAACTAATATAAAAACATGAAGAATAATTTTATTCATGATTATATATTATGAATTCTTTGTCAAATAATAATAATGTGGATTATACCTATACCATGAGAGAATATGGTATTTAAAGGACCCCTTAAAGCCTTTATATGGTTCGTAGTTAAAAGGAAAGTACTAGCATATAATAGGTTTATGGTAAAAAGGATTATTAAAACCTTTAATAAATTTGTGTTATGTGGTGAGTTAACCAACATCTTTCTCTTATGTTTGTAAACTAGTATTTTCTATTCAAAAATATAATTTTTTTGGGCCATTCATAAATCATTAAACTGTCGATAGAAGTTTTTAAAGTTCATATCAAAAGTAAGACAACTAAAATATTAGGGAAAATGATTCCAAAAAAATTCATATCTAATTTATAGAGAGAAAAAAACAAAATAACTTTTAGGGGAAAATCTAATTAGAGTTGTATACTTAGAGTAGAATTAAAGCCTCAATCTCAAAATTTAATGGGTTGGGCATGGTTCCTATTGATAGAAGAAAATTTGATGGACTCCCTCTATATCAATTATGTGAAATTATATAAATATTTTGTAAATACTTAATTAACTTTGGGAGAAAGTGACATTACAAAATTGTCAATTGAAAAATATCTTGTGAGTGGGAAAAGAGCACAAAAGCAAAAAGGGGCTCAAGGATTTTTAAATGTGCAAAAAAGAAAAAAAAAGAAGAAGAAGCTCATTTTGGTTATCTTTCCTCTTACTTGAAATTGATCTCCCTCCCTCTTGCTTGAAATTTGCTTGAATTGGAAGTGGATTTGAGATGGATTATGGATTGTTAAACCATTGAAGAAGGAAGATTTAGGATTTGCTAGTCCATCATGTGTTTAGAAGGCAAAATGAATTTGTCAAATCTTTTATGTAAATTACATTCAAACATGAAAGTATTTGTCTATTTAAATTTGAAACTATGCTTATTGTTTGTGCTCTCTATCATACCTGCATAAGGTGAATAGTACATGGTATTCTACTATAATGTGAAATTTAATCTAGAATACTGTGTATTTTATTTAATTTTGAATTAGTATTTTATTTTTAGAAATATGTTTTACAATTGTTATGTAGGCAAAATTTCTTTGATTCTTATGCAATGCAAAAAAAAATTGATATCATGCATATTAGGATCATAAGGATTATTTAAATTTTGGAAATTTCTATTTTGAAAATTAGATTTTGAAGGTTTTAAATGATAACACCAATGGTGGATTTGGGGGTATGATGGTTTTGAAATTTTTCAAAAAGAGAATAAAATTAAAATTTCAAATTGTGATTGATTTTTTATGTGATGAACAGTCTCCCTATTATTTTTGGGATTGTGCATCATTGGGAAATGTTCCTCAGAATTTTGCATCTTCTTTTGTGCCTTGAATTTTTTGGCTAAGTTTCACTTTTAGTATGTTTTTTCCAACACTTCGATTATGGGATCCTAAACTTAGACATCATCCTGCCTACCTTAATTTAGGGAAAAAGATGCAAGAATCACAAACTTTGACAATGATCATTTTTCCTTGACCTTGTGGGTGAAGGTTAACTTTTGGACCTCAAATTGAATACTGATCCTAGGAGTAGAGTACATTCATGCCATACTTACAAAATTGGGAATGTCCCAATATGAAGTATTGAATGCATAACATAATGAGATTAAAATGTGATGGGAATTCAAACATTTAAAATGAATAAAGTTAAAAACTTGAAAATTTACTTATACCAAAGGTCCTAAGGGAATCACATAAGATAGTGCTAGACATACTTGTGCATAAAAGGCCCTAAGGAAATCCAACAAGAAAATAATAAGAACATCACTTGCATCAAAGACCCCATTAGAATCATGCAATACTAGTACTATGATACACTTGTACTTCTGATGCAAGAGCATCCACAGTCATCAACAATCTTACATCAACCAAAAATGTTTCCTTGATTTGTTTTATATTTTCAATAAGGGCTAATGTGTGGGGAGTTAATTATATTTTAATTTCCAAATATTGTAATTTTCCCCTTTGGTATTTTGTAATTGTAATTATGGAGGTGAATTTACTTTGGTAAATGTTTCTAAAGCAAACCAGAGGAATATTCTAGCTTAGTCGTCCATTTCAAGGTGAGAATCACTCATCAAGGTGTGTCCTTGCATTCTGATTTGTATGATTTGCATTCTCTTGCATGTTGGGGTGCCTAAGTTTGCATTTTGATGCATGTTCTTTCATGTAGCCATCGAAGCCGTTAAAGAATAATGAAGCACACTGGATTGAACAAATTTGATTGGCCATGGTTTAGGTTCCCATGTGAAGGCCACCTGAGCATTGAGTAATTTTTAGTATTTTATGATTTATCCTCCAAATGGGGTGTGGGTTTTCCAAGGAGGTGTTTTTCTTGTTGTTTTGGTAAACCATAACAGTTTTTCTCATTCACAAACTTTTATATATTTATGCCTTGTCATTGTGAGAAGCTGGATTTTGGGAGTTATAGGTTTACATAACTAGATGCTATCAGAATGGATGTAGCTTTGAAGACTCTAGAATTTGTATATTTATGCATATAAAAATTCTATGTTTGAAGGGATCTTGTGAGCTTCCATGCTTTGTAATACATATCAATTTGAAATAATATAATATATATCGTTGCATTCTTGCAATTCATTGTGTGGTTATTTGTTTCAAATTTGGAAGGGGGCAAGGCTTTTCTTGAGAGAAGAGGAAAAAAAATTTGTTGTAGGTTTTGAAGGTGTATTGCAACATCAAATGGATTATGATATCCATGATTGAAGATCAACAAAGTTGGTTGTTCAAGAATGCAGATTGAAGAGTCAATTTCACAGTTTAGGGAAATGATAGGAAGAAGAGGAATCTGAGTTTGTCTTTGATGATTGTTTGTTTTCATATAGAAGATTTATATCAATTTGTAATGATTTACATCATCCCATATGGGTGCAAAACAATATATTTTCAAAAATGTTAAGTTATGTAATTTCAGGAGATTTTGAATGAACAAAGAAGAATACATCTTGCAATTTTTTGTGTTGTTTCAAACCATTTCTAAGGTAAATTTTCAGATTTGTGTGAGTATGTGAATGAGGGTTGGACCCTTCTACATCATTTGTATTAGAGCCAAAGATTCTGAGCATGTAGGTAGAGTGTCGAATGTGAAGTAGCCTATGCCAAGACATGCGGGTGGAGAATGAATATATAGTGTGTAGACAGATCGTCAAGCGTGAGGCAATCTATACTTAAGAGGATGTGATGGGTCATGAGAAGGGCTATGAGAATTTTATTCTGGGAACAATAGTGTGAAGAAGTGGAAAATAGGAAGCATCATGAAGAATTTGAAAAGCTTCAGGCTGAAGTTAATAAATTGGAAAAGAAGATTGAAGAGGAAGTGAGAATGTGGGAAGAGAAATATGGGAAAAAGAACATTCTCTTGAAAGAGGACAACAAAAAGAAGAGAAAAAATAAAAAGTGTTGCATCCCTTTGGTAGGGGTTGAATGTAAGGAATAATATATGGGGGTAGCCCACACAAATGAAGAAGATAATGAGGCACAAGTTGCAGAGATAGCGTGTGAATGGAGTACATTATGTGAAGCAGATGAAGAAGGTTTTCAATTAGAAATTGTGAACACAAATGGTCCTAAATTTGAAAAGTGGGTTGGTGAGGAAGAGGATGTTCTCTTGTTGAAATTAGAGATAAGGATGCTAGATAGGATATTCAAGAGGAAAGTGTTGGATGAAGATGATGAGAATATGCAGATGGGAGAAGAAAAATTCCATGGTTTTTCTAATATTATCTTCAATGCAAATAATAAAGAAGCATATACAATAGATGATGGTCCTTTGGAGGACATGAATACATGGGAGAAATTCAAACAACCTTGTGAAGATGCATACATGGAGATTTTTGAGGATGAAGAAGATCATGCTGGAGCAATAGAGAAGGATAAGGTAAATTTTTATTTTGAGTTTAGAAGTGATGAATATTTACCATTTAAAGAAGATATTGCAGTAGTGGAAAATGAAGTTGTAGTTGCAAATAGGCATGTGAATGTTGCATATTTGGTGGAGGTGGTCAGATTTTGGTGGGTTGAATCCCACGAAGGACATAAAGGAAGATGAGATGTGGAAAAGGAGGATGGTCCATGGTGGATGTAATTCCACGAGAGGAAGAAGCAATAGAGTGCACACTTGGTGGAGGAGGACAACAAGTTTTCCAGTAATGTTGGAAGAGGTGGAGGAAGAAATTTTTCTATCTAATTTAGTGATGGATTTTGTTGAGGATTGCTTGCAATCTAAAAGGGTGGTACTACCACTCAACTCCATTTTGTGAATACATATTCATAAAAAAATTCCTACCTTGGGTGTTTGATGCAAGAGCATCCAAATTCATTGGCAATCTTGCATCAACCAAAAATATTTCCTTGCTTTTTTGTATTTTAAATAAGGGCTAATGTGTGGGGAATTAATTATTTTAATTTTCAAATATTGTAATTTTCCCCTATGGTAATTTGTAATTGTAATTTTGGAGGTGAATTTACTTTGGTAAATGTTTCTAGAGCAACCTAGAGGAATATTCTAGCCTAGACCTCCATTTGAAGGTAGGGACCACTCATCAATGTGTGTCCTTGTATGTTGATTTGTATGATTTGCATGCTCTTGCATGTTGGAGCACCCAAGTTTACATGTTGGTGCATGTTCTTTCATGGAGCATCTGGAGTCGTCGAAGAATAATGAAGCACACTAGATTGACCAAATTTAATTGGCCATGGTTTAGGTTCCCATGTGAAGGTCATGTGAGCATTGAGTAATTTTTATTATTTTATAATTCATCTTCCAAATGGGGCATGGGTTTTTCAAGGAGGTCTTTTGCTTGTGGTTTTGAAAAACCATAGTGGTTTTTCTCATTCACAAACTTCTACATATTGATGCCTTGTCATTGTGAGAAGTTGGATTTGGGGAGTTGCAGGTTTACATAACCAAATGTTGTCAAAATGGATATAGATTTGAAGACTCCAACATTTGTAGATTTATGCATATAAAAATCCCATTTGTGAAGGGAGATTGTGAGCTTCCATCTTTTGTAATCCATATCAATTTGAAATAATATAATATATAGTTGCATTCTTGCAATTTTTTGTGTGGTTGTTTGTTTCATATTTGGAAGGGGGCATGGCTTTTATTGAGGGAAGAGGAAATGACATTTTGTTGTAGTTTTTGAAGGTGTTTTGCAGCAGAAAATGGATTATAATATCCATGATTGAAGATCAACAAATTTGGTTGTTGAAGAATGCATATTGAAGAGTCAATTTCACAATTCAAGGAGATGATAGGAAGAAGAGGAATCTGAGTTTGTATTTGATGATTGTTTGCTATCATGTAGTAGATTTATATCTAATTTGTAATGATTTACATCAACCCATTGTTAGATGCACATGACAACTGAGAGAGGTGTGAATCAGTTGTACATTAAAACATCAAAGCCCTCATTAACATTCAAATCTTTATTAGCCCTTAAACCTTTAATCAAATTTAGCATGAAAGTAAACAAAACAACAACACATCAAAATACCATGCATAATAGAACACCATATTTATATGGAAAACCCAAGAAGGGAAAAAACATGGTGAGAATTAACTCACAATATAAAGTAATAACAACACCGAATACAATAAGCTCACTACCCAAAAGAAAAAAGGGATCACTACCAAATGACTCACTATCCAAAAAAAAGAAGATAGAAGAAGGGTTAGCTCACTACCAATTTGAATTGCTAACAATGCATATCTCTTATGTCAAAGGTACAGTTCCCCTAAAGAACAAACAACTCATTCAATAGAATAAAATGTAGACACCTTCTGCTCACTACATCTGGGAGCCATAGGAATTAAATCTCACACTCAGATCACCGCAATTGATCACATTCACATCTTTTGCATCACACACCTTCTCTACATAATCCACACAACAACTCACCTTGTATTTATACCATCCACAACCTAAATCAATCTCAATTAGGCAAGCCTTGAGGAAACGTATGTACCTCAACCATGCAACATCAAATAGGTTGGCACCAAGCACTTCCATAGTATAAATAAGTGAAGACAAACCACACCACAACTTAACTGGGACCCAAATCTACACCGAAATGCTTCTCAACACTTCCACAAACAATAATCATCTTCCACAATTAGCGCTAGCATGCCAAGTCGGATAAAACTACACTAATACTTTAACAAACACACCTCTCCAAGTCTGAAAAAATATTGTGTACCACACAACAACAATCAAAAACATCTTAGAATATTCCACATCATTAGAATATTTTCCACTACTACTACAACCACCTGAAACTTAAGATCACCTTCATTTTGTGTAACAAGACACACTAGCACAAACATCCAACACACCAAACATCCTTGAAAAATACCACAACACCTAGAACTTCAAGGGAAGGTAGATACAAGATATATAAGCACATTCCCAGGTCCACAGATGAGAACCTTCACTGTGGAGAAATGCAAAGCAATATCATTTCTCTTAGACACCCTGTTTCACCATACAAACATATTGCCAAACACATCTTCCACTATAGTAAGATCCAGAATCTGAAACTTTGGATATAGAACCTCTGGAAACATCTAATTATCATAAACCACACAGGAATATCTTCAACCATGAAGAAATGTAAAGTAGAACATTGAACACCACTTTGTCACTCTAAACTCTCTTTTATTCAAATTTTCTCAAAAACACTTGGAAGCCATTTGAAACAACTATATCAACAACACTACTATCATCTCTACAACACATCTGTAGCATCTGCAACATCTCTCATCAAATATAGCACATCCAACTATCTCTCCAAACATAACTTCTACAACTATATTGAAGTAAGACATTAATAACAATACCAACATTTTGTTGACATCAATACCAACAACTCCAGGCTTCCAACAACTCCAATTCTAGGGGTTGACATCATCAACACCAGCATCATTCCAATATTTTCTTCATACAAGGGGTTGACATCAATGGCAACACCCAAACAACTCACAACTCAAGCTTCCAACAATCTCCCCCTTTGTCATTGATGGCAACACCGGCTTTCTAAAAAACCATCAATAAAAAAAGAAACCAATAGCAATTCTGAAACAAGAATCACTCCCCCTGACTGGGGAGCTCTTTACTCTTCATACTCTATCTTCATAGACTTATTCTCCTACAACACCGGCTCTCTTTCCCCCTTTGTTCAAAAATTACTTTTCCATACATTGTACTCTCAATGTTTTTCAGATTATATCTCTGCCTTTGAAATCAATGGCAAAGGACCATAGACTCATCCAACACTTTTTCATGTATTGTACTCTTTTTCTCTCCCCCTTTAACAACATTCAAAGGGAAACACCTACATACACCACTTACAACACTAACAAGAAATTGCACTCTCTTTACTACAATCACTTTTTTGCACTCTCCCCCTTAGGGGCACAAAATATGCTCCATCTAACTTCACCAACCAACAATACTGCTTCCTACTCCCCTTGAGAGGTAGCATTTATCAGTCCAGAACAAAAGAATAAATCTTGAATTGCTTCACCAGAATAATGCACACTCTTATGCATATAGTTGAAAGGAGGGGCAATAACCCCTAACTTTTTCTGGAGATACTCAAATGTATCTTTAGGAAGAGCCTTTGTGAAAATATTTTCAACTTGATCCTTTGTAGGAACATACTCCAGCTTCACCTCATTTTCTGCAACCTCTCTCAAAAAGTGATACCGGGTTGAGATATTCATTGTATTTAAATGCATCATTAGATTCTTTGATATAGTGATAGCACTTTTGTTGTCACATACGATAGAAATAGGTTCATCATATGAAATTCTAATATCCTTCAATGTCTACTTCATACATAATATTTTTGTTCAATAAGATGTTGCAATGTACTCAGCCTCTGTAGTAGATAAAGATACTAAATCTTTCTTCTTACTCAACCATGACACCAATTTTCTTCCAAGAAAGAAAGCACCTCCACTTGTACTTCTTCTATCATCCACACAACCTACCCAATCTGCATCAATATAGGCACTTAAAGAGAAATCAGTATCCTTTGGATACCATAGACCATAGTCTGGAGTGCCCTACAAATATCTGAATATCCTCTTTACTGCTACCACATGTGATTCTCTAGGATCTTCTTAAAATCTGGACACAATACAAAATACATGCATGATATCTGGTCTAATAGTAGTTAGATATAGTAGTACACCAATCATTGATTTTTACTTACTTTGATCGGTCTTAGGAGATTCATCATTCTTGCTCAAATTGCAACCAATGACCAAAGGAGTACATACTAGTTTAGATCCTTCCATTCCAAACTTCTTCAACATTTCCTTGACATATTTTGACTACGAAATGAATATTCCTTTTTTTGTCTGATTGATTTGTATCCCAAGGAAGAAATTCATCTCCCCAAACATAGACATATGAAATTATTTTTGCATCTCTTCTACAATTCTCTTGCACATACCTTCATTTCCTCCAAATATTATGTCATCAACATACACTACCGCAGTTAAGATTTGTTCTCCTTCAACTTTGAAATATAGATTGTTATCTACAATACTTTTATTGAATCCCTGCTACAACATGTACCTATCCATTCATGCATACCAAGCTCTAAGAGCTTGTTTGAGACCATACAATACCTTCTTCAATCTACAAACCATATTAGGATCATTTGATAAATGAAATCCTTCCAATTGTTCAATGTATACCTCTTCTTCCAAATCACCATTCAATAATGCAAACTTCACATCCATCTGATAAACCTTGAAGTCCTTGTGTGTTGCAAAGGCCAAAAACATCCTAATGGCCTCAATTCTTTCCACTAGAGAAAATTTCTCCTCAAAATCTATTCCTTCCACTTGTGAGTAACCCTTACACATAAGTCTAGCCTTTTTTTTGACAACTTTATTCTCATTCAGCTTGTGCCAGTATACCCATTTAGTTCCTATTACATTCTTGTTTGTTGGTCTTGGGACTAATTCCCAAGTTTGATTCTTCTCAATCTACATCAATTCTTCTTCTATAGCTTTGGTCCAATTATCATCCTTACATGCTTCAATCACTATCTCAAGTTCTATTTTGGAAAGTAGACACAAATTTACCTATTCTCCTGTCATAGCATCTTTTCTTCTTATCAACACACCTCTTCTCTTATCACCAATAATATTATCTTTAGAATGATTCTTCTACACATACTTAGGAGTCATAGGATCTTTTTTAGAGCTTCTTCCTCTTCAACCTGCATCTCCTTTTCCTTTTCTTCATCTTTTCCTTCTTCTCTGTAATAGGACTCATCAAATTCATAACCTTTTATTATTACTAAGCTTTTATGTAGCTCTTCATCTCCTTTGACACTTGCACTTTCAACTATCTTCTTTAACCTCTTGTAGCACCAATAAGCCTTGCTTCTTGTAGAATATCAAAGAAATATTCCTTCATCTGACCTTGCATCAAACTTTCCCAAGTTTTCTTCATCTCTTTTGATATAACATTTGCTTTCAAACACTCTAAAATATTTGACAGTAGTTCCTCCATACCATAGTTCATAGGGATTCTTTGAATTGTTTACTCTTGCTTGTACTTTGTCGAGTATGTATACTACAATATGAATAGCTTCTCTCCAATATAAATCTAATAGATTTTATTTCTTCATCATTGTCCTAATGCTTCCTGAAATTTCCTATTATTTCTCTCCACCACTCCATTCTACCGAGGAGTCCTAGGAGCTGACACATGCCTCTTTATCCCGTGATCTTCACAAAATTTGTTAAACTCATTGGAGGTGAACTCTCCACCTCTTTCAAACCTTAAGCACTTGATTTTCATATCCATTTCATTCACAACCATAGCTTTAAATTCTTTAAACTTGTCTATAGCTTTTGATTTTTCTTTAAGAAAAGCTACCCAAGTCATTTTAGAGTAATCTTCAATTAACAACGTGAAATACCTATCACCTTGAAAGCTTCTTGTTCTCGTAGGTCCACATAGGATTGTATGCACCAACTCCAAAGGTCTTGCAGTAGAATATTATTTGATATTGAACATCTTTCTTGTTTGCTTCCCAACCTAAAATTCCTTGCAGACTGCATTGATAGGCTTTGTAATTCTCGGTAGATCTCTCACAACTTGAGTAAAGTTGATCCTCAGTAGGCTATAAAAATTGATGTAACACATTCTTCTATTCCATAGTCATCTTTCATTGATTTGAGTCATAAAGCACTTACCATTAGCGCCTTTCAGCTGATAAACATTCACATATGTCCTTGTTCATATAGAAACTAAAGTTCTAGAGTTTCCTTTTCTAATTTCACAACCACCATCTTGAAATACAAGATTATATCCTTTTTTGCACATTTTTCCTACACTCAAAATATTATGCCAAAGACCCTTGACATGAAGAATATCATCTATATTATTCTTTCCATCAAAACTAATTGAACCTTTTCCACATATCTTAGAAGATGTGTCATCACCAAAACTTAACAAGACCACCTTCAAACTTCTCAAGTTTAACAAACTTATTCTTATCACCTGTCATATGATTGGAGAATCCATTGTCAATTATCCAGTGATTTTTTTCCTCTCTAGCATGAAAAGAAATCACTATAGTCCCTTTGATGTTGTGACCTATTTCTAGAGCAATTTCCTTTATACATATTTCAAAGTCATTAGAATTATTTCCAACATTCAGAGCCATGAACAAGCATTCATCATGTTCATCATCTAGGTAGTCAAATTCATCATCAGATATGCTAGCATCTTCTTTAACATAATAACTTCTCTTGATATTTTTACCTTTGTTATCCTTATACTTGTCATTTGAAACTTTAGTTCGACATCTTGAATCATAATGACCTATCTTTCCACAATTAAAACATTTGAAAGGAAACTTACCTCTGTATTTTCTAGCGACCTTTTACAATCTCCTGAAAAAAATTGATTTTGTCATTAAGATCATCTAGATCTAATCCATCATCCTTCTTTGTTTTGCTATCTTTAAAAGCACTCTATTTTTTGAATCATTTTGACCAAACTCTCTCAATTCAAAATTAGTTAAAGCACCAAACAACTAATCTCTAGAATAATGATCTAAATCTTGAATTTCCTCAATAGCAAAAACTTTATGACTATAATATTTAGGAAGAGTTCTTAATACTTTATTTACCACCTCATCTTCTTGAAGTTTTTCACCAAGGTCATTAATGGAATTGAAAACTTCATCCACTCTATGCATGTAGCTTGCAATATCTTCATCTTCTGACATCCTTAGGGTTTCAAACAAAATCTTCAAATTCTATATCTTTGCTTGCTTGAACTTATTATCTTTGTCATAGACACTTTCCAACTTCTTCTAGATTTATTTATAAGAAAATTTCTAGCTCATAACCTTCGCAAGTTCTAAATCAGCAAGACCACTCAAAAGAGCATTCCTTGCTTTGTCATTGTTTTCATATGTCTTTATTTCATCATCATTTGTCGAACCATTAGTGGGCATGGTATATCCATCTTCAATTGACTTCCAAACTCCAAACCCTAGGGAAAAAAGGAAACCGTCCATCTTGGTTTTCTAAAATGCATAATTTTTCCCATCAAATAAGGGAGCCTCCATCCTGTCCACCATTTGGATCTACCTCAAGTGGTTAAACTCATTCCAAGGAACCTTTCTCTAATACTAATTGTTAGATACATAGGACAATTGAGAGGGGGGTTGAATCAGTTGTACATTAAAACATCAAAAATATCATTAACATCCAGATCATTATTACCCCTTAAACCCTTAATCAGATTGAGCATGAAAGTAAACAAAACAACACATCAAAACACCATGCACAATAGAACACTAGATTTACATGGAAACCCCAAGAAGGAAAAAACCATGGTGAGGATTAGCTCACAATATAAAGTAATAACAACATCGAATACAATAGGTTCACTGCCCAAAAGAAAGAAAGGCTCATTTCCAAAGGAATCACTATCTAGAAGAAAGAAAATAGAAGAAGGATTGGCTCACTGCTAATTTGAACTACTAACAATGCATCTTTTCTTATGCCAAAGGTATAGTTCCACTGAAGCCCAAACAACTCATTCAATAGACTAAAATGTAGACACCTTCTACTCACTACATTTGGAAGTCATAGGTATTAAATCTCACACTTAGATCACCACACTTGATCACATTTGAATCTTTTGCATCACACACCTTCTCTACATAATCCACACAACTCACCTTGTATTTATACCATATGTGACCTAAAACAGTCTCAATTAGGTCAACCTTAAGGAAAAGTAAACACCTCAACTATGCAACATCAAATAGGTCAGAATCAAACACTTCCACGACATATAGAAGTGAAGCCAAACCATGCCACAACTTAACTAGCACCCAAATCTACATCAACATGATTTTCAACACTTCCACAAACAATAATAATCCTCCACAATTAGCACTAGCATGCCAGGTGTTGGAACTGTAAAAATCTGATATTTTCACAGGTTTTCCATTCATACTTTTCCAATTAAGTGCCTTCTTGAACACTTTCTGCCCATATTTTACCATGTTGCATCATATGTTCCATTGGGTCTTGAATTTTGTGCATTCTGGTTCCTATCGGTGAAGGTCCGTGACTGTCTCCCCGACCCATTATATTTTTTCTGCTAAAATCTTCTGTTTCAGGTGGTCGGCAGGACTTTCTCATTGTCACGGCGACTGGTGTTTGTCTGTGGTTGGCTATCGGCGTAACATCCATGTTGTTCCAACAAAAGTGGAGGCATCTTTCGGCAGAGGTTTCGCTATCGGGGCAGTGTCTTATCGAACTCAATCTGTCTCCCCGACTTGTGCATAGGGTAGTCTTTGGCGAGAGTTGGGTTATCGGCAGAAGGTCTTGGCGATTTTGTTTTGTCTCGCCGATTGGCAAGTTTGGGATGCATATTGGTATAGGTTGGGGCGATTGCTGTAAGGTCTCGGCGAATGACCTTCGGTCTCGCTGATGGAGGGTTTGGAGGATTCTTATCGGCAGAAGTGTGATCTTATCTCGGCGACTCAGAGTGCATGGTGACTTTTGGTAAAGCAAAGAGCTCTCTACGTGAGGTCTCCCCGATTGTTGGATGTTATGGCAACATTCATGATGGGCACTCATCGGTGGGAGATACATAATGTCACAGCGACACTCAAGGATGGTTGTGAGCTTCCGATATAACGTTGGCACTCTATATGACCTCTCCCTGATACTTTATTGTCTTGGCGACTAGGAAAACAAATGGGGCCTTTCAGTGTAACAAAATGATATCTACGTGAGATCTCCCCGATGGATGAAAGTCACAACGATGAGGGATACTCTTTGACTTCGGTGGGAGATACATAATGTCATAGCGACATTCAAGATAGATAAGGATTTTCAGTGAAGCAATGTGAAGTCTGCGAGAGGTCTTCCCGACATCACAAAGCTATGGCGATAGTGAATAAAACAAGAGGAATGCATCGGTGAGAGATATGCTCGTGTCTCAGCGATTGGTAAACGCATTAAGGAAATACATATCGACAGAACGTAATGCAATCTATGAGATGTCTCATCGACATCATAGGGTCACGGCAAAACAGAATGAGCATGGGATGATTAGCGTTTAAATTTCCTTCGGTATACCTTCTGTGTGTCTCGCCGGCTGTTCACTGGTGAATAACGAAATACAAATCTTGTGGCCAACATGTATAATGCTTGAGAGCCGTTGTGTGCTAGCTCGATTGGGGCCCGAATTCTATGGAAGGCCGACATATGATTTCAACATATTTTATTTTCTCATGCTGGGTATAAATATGCACCTAGATTGTAATTGATAGAATGAGATTTTAGATCAGAATCAGATCATATACAGTAGATTAGGAATGGCTACAATAGAATAATTTTCTCTTATCAGAGACTATGTGCATGTTTTAAATGGCGAATCCAATGAAAGTCAGCTGGTGTGGCAAATTATTTCTGGTGTCAATTGTATGTTGAGTTTATTGAAAAGCATTGCTAAGTTGTCTCCAAGTTGATTCTTTCTAGTTGTTTAAATTGAAATAACAAGTTTATTCTCAGTTTATCAATGCACATTTGTTGTATTTGTTTGATTAATTGACTGGTTCTCTCGAGTAGAGATTAAATCCTTTTCGTTGGTCACAGTAATCAGGAAGATTCATCTAGATTATTAAAGTAGAGCTTAGTGGTCATAATCTTGCATGTTTATACAAGTTATGAACATATCATATGCCATCAATTTGATTTTCTGCCAGAATAAGTTGCTCACTTCTATTTCATTTGACTCCGCATACCCAACAAGGCATTGGTCTCTACAATTTCATCATTTGAATTCATTCAGTTTCTTTACTTTTTTTATTAAGCATTTTAGGATTTAGACCAGAAGATTGATATCAAATTTGGTTTCGTTTGTTCACTACCATCTGCCATTGTGGACAAATCATTGTGCAAGAAAGATAATCATAAGTCGAGTCTGCTTCATTCAGATAGGTACACCCGCCTAGGTTTGGCAGCACCTGAAGAGTAGAAGGTTGAGTTCTCTTGACCTTGTCTGTTACCCTAAAACATTGTGAAAGCTTGGCAACCTTTCGTGGTTCAAACCTACATTTTTGAGAGCTAACAAATTGGTGACTCTACTAGGGATTACATCAGAAATTTGGTTGAAGACCATCATATAGAGTCAGTGAAGAAAATATTTAAGAAGTTTCAGAAAGAGTGATTCCGCTGGGAAAAGATCAGAAATAATGATTTTCCTACTTTTGGAAAAGTGGCGACTCTGAAAGCATTTTTGCAGTTGTTCAAGCATGAATGAAAGAAGATCTTAGTTCTAGGGAGGTCATGTTGGAGCTCCTCATAGTCAGCAGTATATTCCATATCATCATACACAGCACTATGGTCCGATGTACCATCATCCATACCCACCTAGTGGCCCCCCTCACCAGCATACAACTATGATTAGATAGTTTAATTTGGCAGGGATTCAATTATCCCCTTATCCAATGGATGGCAGTTGGAGAGGTCTTGTTCCAAAGTTTACAAGGAGTGATGCAGTCACTGCTAAAGAGCATCTAAGAAGTTTCAATGCATTCATCCAAGATTTGGATGTGCCATATGAATATTTACACATGAGGCTATTCATGATATCACTTGTTGAAGATGCTAGGGATTGGTTCAACAGCTTACCAACTGTCTCTATTGATTCTCTCCAAAGATTTCAAGATCAATTCCTCAAGAAATTTGGAAACCCAAGTGTACCAGATGCTGCTCTTTGTGAATTAATGCACATTCAGAAAGATCAAAGTGATACAATTTATGATTTCAATCGGAGATTCAATAAGTTGCAGAATAAAATACCTCTTGGATCAAAGTTTCCAGATTATGTTGCACTGAGTATTTATTTAAATGCATTTGATCCTAAGGCAGGGTATGAACTAAGAAATAAATTCCCAAGAGATTTGGCTGAAGCACAGAAGATGGCACAAACAATTGAAAACAACAGGAAGGCTGTTGGTATAATCAGTAAAAGAGACAACCTGAGGCTTCCTCAGCAAAGCAATAATTATCAGTACAAACAAGAGAATACATACAGAAATGAGAATAGAAATAGAAGGACGAGGTTGCATGATATACCTTACAATACAGACTGGAAGGATAGCAAGCCTATAACAGCTAGGCATGGAAGCGAGGGAGCTCCTGATCCATTGAGCAAGAAAGGAACCTATATGGTAAGTAACAATTACTTTTGTGATTTTTGTGATAAGCCACATTCCCTAGATCATTGTGTTGTAGCCCAAAGAATACAGGAGGAGGGAATGTTGATGGAAAACAATGAAGAGGATCACAAAGTTTATTTGACTTCAAATACCTTTCACCATGTTGTGGAAAGGAACTCACCTTTGGAGGATGAAGGTTATCAGCATGGTGTTTCAAATCAGAAATACAATGTTCATATGGATGAACAGTAGGTCCTTTCTGATTATGAAGAAGATTATACAGTGCCACATTCTGTTGAGGTCCCTGCCCAATACAGTATGAAGAGATTTACTGAGGAAGAGATAGAGAGACTAATTATTGCTGATCAGAAGGAAGGAAACAAAGGAGAAACATTGGAGTAGAAGAAAAGGATTAAGGCAGAAGGATCCTCTTTTAACTTCATTCAAGCGTTATCCCAGGGAATATGGTATGAGAACACTATCAATATTGAATCCAATAGTTGTATTTCTGATGAGTATAGAGAAATTGATTAGGTGATGCAACCGGTAGAAGATGAGACATGTGCAAATCAAGATGATCCCTGTGATAGCTTGCATGGGGAAGATGAAGGTACAAGAGATTTCTCTTGCATAACAGATTGTCATAGTGAAAGTAGTGCATGTTGTGAGGAATCCAATGAATATTCTGATGCTAATAATGAACCTGAGGATTTTGATCTACAGTCAAGGGATTCTTCTACCTCTTATGAGGATCAGGATGAAGTGGCAATGGGAGATGTTGATTCATCAGATAGTAGGTATGCAATACCTCTGGCTGCAGTTGAAAGTTATGAAGATACATTTGATCATGTTGAGGTTTGTACATTTGAAAGTGATTTCCAATTTTTTTCAAACTTGTTGTATGATGAAGAGTTAATTGAAGATCAGATGATTTTTTGCCAAGGTGTGTCAATGAGTGAGTTTCAGATATTTTCAAATTCACTTTATGAAAAGGAGGAAATAATTTCAGACAAGCAAAATGATGGAATAAATAACTACACTGATGATGTTTCTTTTTTCCCATTCTTTGGTGGTATTGGATTTCTTTTTGATGATGACAAAAATAAGGTGTATAACTATAGTGATGAAAATGTTGAGACTTGTTCACTTGTCAGTGAACATATTGCAGATTTGATTACTCCTGAATGCCATGGGTGTGCACATGAAGTTTTGTGTCCAGCTTACTTTTGTTTTGGCAGTGAAAGATCTTTGTGTAAAGATTCTTATGACTCCCTGTGCATTTCTTGGAATGATGGTGAAACTTTTGGTGTTGATCAAAAGTCTGTGTCCATTCAGGATAAGGTATGTGATTTTGAAATTCCTAACTCATATGAAGAAGACATTTGTTTGCATACCAAGGATGATAGAAGTCCATATTTTATTGGTTCACATATGCATGATATGGAGGATATGAGTCATGATCCAGTGTTGTCTTCGAATAGAGATACTGAAGAGGTGCAAAAGGTTTCTAACTTGTTTTCCTCAAACAACAATGATATGAAGAGTTTTTTGTTTTTCAAGAGAAGCACTTTGATTGTGAATTTTTTATAAAGTTGGGAGAGTGTTTCATAATACATAACAGTAAGAGAGATAATACAAATTTTTTCATTAAATATGTGTGCATTTTGTATGTTGGAGAGAACAAAGATTTTTCTGGTAATGAAGAATATAAATTGCAAAATGATGTAGGGAATTTGGCCAAGCTGAGCGTAGTGATTCTCAAAAAACTTTCAGTGACAAGGAAGATTGCATGTGTGTCTTCAGAAGGAATCTGTTGAACTCAAGAGAAAACCAGGTGTTTAACAGGGGAAAGTATGGTTCGAGTTTCAGATCACTCAGAACAGGTGGAGCAACACAGAGGATTAAGGGTTGCCAGTGCATGGACAACTCTTGTTGGTTCTCTTTAAAATTATTTTGCATGCACAGTAGTTTAGGGTTGAGGTTCACTTTCATTTTGCATCCATTTCACCTCCATCTTGTATTCATTTTGCATTCATTCCTTCATGCTTCATTTCCATTTTCATTCTGTTCAATGGCTCGTCATTTTGTGTCTGGTATGCTCACCCAAATATTTTGGATCCTTGCAATGATCTCACTATCATTCATCCCCAGACAGAGCCACTGTTGGAACTGTAAAAATTTGATATTTTCACAGGTTTTCCATTCATAATTTTCCAATTAAGTGCCTTCTTGAACACTTTCTTCCCATATTTTACCATGTTGCATCATATGTTCCATTGGGTCTTGCATTTTGTGCATTCTAGTTCCTATCGGCGAAGGTCCGTGACTGTCTCCCTGACCCATTATATTTTTTCTGCTAAAATCTTCTGTTTCAGGTGGTCAGCAGGACTTTCTCATTGTCATGGCGACTGGCGTTTGTCTGTGGTTGGCTATCGGCGTAACATCCATGTTGTTCCGGTGACAGTGGAGGTATCTTTCGGCAGAGGTTTCACTATCAGGGCAGTGTCTTATCGAACTCAATCTGTCTCCCTGACTTGTGCATATGGTAGTCTTCGGCGAGAGTTAGGTTATCGGCGGAAGGTCTTGGCGATTTCATTTTGTCTCGCTGACCGGAAAGTTTGGGATGCATATCGGTATAGGTTGGGGCGATCACCGTAAGGTCTCAGCGAGTGACCTCTGGTCTCGCCGATGGAGGGTTTGGAGGATTCTTATCGACAGGAGTGTGATCTTATCTCGACGACTCAGAGTGCATGGTGACTTTTGGTAAAGCAAAGAGCTCTCTACATGAGGTCTCCCTGATTGTTGGATGTTATGGCGACATTCATGATGGGCACTCATCAGTGAGAGATACATAATGTCACAGTGACACTCAAGGATGGTTGTGAGCTTCTGGTATAACGTTGGCACTCTAGATGACCTCTCCCTAATACTTTGTTATCTTGGCGACTGGGAAAACAAATGGGGCCTTTCGGTGTAACAAAATGATATCTACGTGAGATCTCCCCGATGGATGAAAGTCACAGCGACGAGGGATACTCTTTGACTTCGGTGGGAGATACATAATGTCACAACGACATTCAAGATAGATAAGGATTTTTGGTGAAGCAATGTGAAGTCTGCGAGAGGTCTTCCCAACATCACAAAGCTATGGCGACAGTGAATAAAACAAGAGGAATGCATCGGTGAGAGATATGCTCATGTCTCAGCGACTAGTAAACACATTAAGGAAATACGTATCGATAGAATGTAATGCAATATGTGAGATGTCTCATTGGCATCATAGGGTCACGGCGAAATAGAATGAGCATAGGATGATTAGCGTTTGAATTGCCTTCGGCATACCTTCTGTGTGTCTCGCCGGTTGTTCACTGGTGAATAACGAAATACAAATCTTGTGGCCGACATGTATAATGCTTGAGAGCTTTTGTGTGCCAACTCGATTGGGGCCTGAATTCTATGGAAGGCCGACATATGATTTCAACATATTTTATTTTCTCATGCTGGGTATAAATATGCACCCGAATTGTAATTGATAGAATGAGATTTTAGATCAGAATCAGATCATATACAGTAGATTAGGAATGGCTACAGTAGAATAATTTTCTCTTATCAGAGACTATGTGCATGTTTTAAATGGTGAATCCAATGAAAGTCAACTAGTGTGGCAAGTTATTTCTGGTGTCAATTGTATGTTGATTTTATTGAAAAGCATTGCTAAGTTGTCTCCAAGTTGATTCTTTCTGGTTGTTTAAATTGAAATAACAAGTTTATTCTCAGTTTATCAATGCACATTTGATGTATTTGTGTGATTAATTGACTGGTTCTCTCAAGTAGAGATTAAATCCTTTTTGTTGGTCATAGTAATCAAGAAGATTCATTTGGATTATTAAAGTAGAGCTTAGTGGTCATAATCTTGCATGTTTATACAAGTTATGAACAAATCATATTCCATCAATTTGATTTTCTGCCAGAATAAGTTGCTCACTTCTGTTTCATTTGACTCCGCATACCCAACAAGGCACTGGTATCTGCAATTTCATCATTTGAATTCATTCAGTTTCTTTACATTTATTTATTAAGCATTTTAGGATTTAGATCAGAAGATTGATATCAAGTTTGGTTTCGTTTGTTCACTACCATCTGCCATTGTGGACAAATCATTGTGCAAGAAAGATAATCATAAGTTGAGTCTGCTTCATTCATATAGGTACACCCGCCTAGGTTTGGCAGCACCTAAAGAGTAGAAGGTTGAGTTCTCTTGACCTTGTATATTACCCTAAAACATTGTGAAAGCTTGGCAACCTTTCGTGGTTCAAACCTGCGTTTTTGAGAGCTAACACCAGGTCGGCCAAACCTACACTAAAACTAACAAACACACCTCTCTAGGTCTATAAATTTCTCATGGACCACACAACAATCCAAAACATCTCAAAATATTCCACATCATTAGAATATTTTCCATTATTAATGCAACCAGCTGAAACTTAAGAACACCTTCATTTTTGTGTAAAACAAACACATTGGCACAGACATCCACCAAACCAAACAACCTTGCAAAATACCACAACACCTAAAACTTCAAGGGAAGATAGATACATAATATATAAGCACGTTCCCAGATCGTCAATACAAGAACCTTCACTACAGAGAAATGTGGAGCAATCTCATTTCTCTTAGACACCCTATTTCACCAGAAATACATACTGTCAAACACATCTTCCAATGTAGTGATGATCCAAAACTTGAAACTCTGGATATAGAATCTCTAAACACCTCTAATCATCATAACTAAACCATGCAAGAATATCTTTGTTGGAAGATTTTCGCCCTTGGTCTCCTTGTGTTGTGCAGCGCAATGCTTGGGTTTGTGACATGGCTTAACCGCCTCTTGTGGATCTTGTATAAATCTGGCAGTTGTATTGGGCATTAATAGGTTGATCTTTTGGTAAAATGGCAACTTCCTGTGAAAAAATTGGTATCAGAGTTGAGGGCATAGGTTCGAACCCCTCACTTGTACTAGGGGGATTGTTGCAAGAGTTTCACCCTTGGTCTCCTTGTGTTGTGCAACGCGACGCTTGGGTTCGTGACATGGCTTAACCGCCTCTTGTGGATCTTAGATCTTGTATAAATCTGGAAATTGTATCAAGAATTAATAGGTCGATCTTTTGGTGCAACAACAACCATCTGTTCAATAATCTTCAACAAATGAAGAAATGCGGAGCAAAACATTGAACATTACATTGTCACACTGAACTCTCTTTTATTCAATTTTTTTCAAAAGCACTTGGAAACAAAGTGAACCAACTGCATCGACAACACTACTAACATCTTTGCAACACATCTGCAACATCTCTCATCAACTATAGCACATCCAACTATCTCTCCAAAGACAACTTATGAAACTATACTGAAGTAATACAAGAATGACAACACCAGCATTGTGTTGACATCAATACCAACAACTCCAATGCTAGGGGTTGATATCATCAAAACTAGCAGCATTCCAACATTCTCTTCATACAATGGGTTGACATCAATAACAACACCCAAACAACTCAAGCTTCCAACACCCATACAGCTACAAAACAATATATTTTCAAAAATATTAAGTTATGTAATTTCAAGAGATTTTGAATGAACAAAGAACACTTCTTGCATATTTTTGTGTTGTTTCAAACCATTTCTAAGTTACATTTTCATTTTTTTTGTGAGTATGTGAATGAACATTGCATCCTTCTAAATCAGTGGTATCAAATCTAGAGATTTTGAGTGTATAGACAGAGCATCAAATGTGAGGCAGCCTATGTCAGGACTTGCAGGTGGAGAACGAATTTAGAGGATGAGAGTGTGTAGCCAGATCATCGAGCATGAGGCAGTCTATACCTAAGAGGATGGGTCATGAGGAGGCCTGTGAGAATTTTTATCTAGGAAAAACATTGGGAAGAAGTGGAAAATAGGAAGCACTGTGATGAATTTGAAAAGCTCTAGGTTGAAGCTAATATATTGGAAAAGAAGATTGAAGAGGAAGTGAGAATGTGGGAAGAGAAATATGAGAAAAATAATTTTCTTTTGAAAGAGGATAAGGAAAAGAAGAGTACAAAGAAAGAGTGTTGCAACCCTTTGGCAGGGGTTAAATGCAAGGAAGAATATATAGGGGCGGCCCAGACAAATGAAGAAGATAATGAGGAACAAATTGCAAAGATAATGTGTGAATGGAGTGCATTATGTGAAGTAGATGAAGAAGATTTGCAATCAGAAATTATGAACATGGATGGTCCTAAATTTGACAAGCGGGTTGGTGAGGAAGAGGATAATCTCTTGTTGAAAGAAGAGATTCGGATGTTGGATAGGAAAATGTTGGATGAAGATGATGAGAAGATGTAGATGGGAGAAGATAAATTCACTAATTTTACTAATGTTATCTTCAATGCAAATAATAAAGAAGGATATACAACATACGATGGTCCTTTGGAGGACATGAATACATGGGAGAAATTCGAACAGCCTTGCAAAAATGCATACATGGAGAGTTTTGAGGATGAAGAAGATGATGTTGGATTAGTAGAGAAGGATAAGGTAAATTCTGATTTTGAGTTTAGAAGTGATGATTATTTAACATTTAAAGAAGAGATTGAATTAGTGGAAAACAAAGTTGTAGTTGCAAATGGGTATACGAATGTTGCATATTTGTGTGTAAAAGTTGTAGATGATGGTGCAGGAGGAACTTGGTGGAGGTGGTCAATTTGCGGTGGGTTGGATCCCACAAAGAAGGAAAGAAAGGAAGAAGAGATGTGGCAAAGGAGGATGGTCCATGGTGGATGCAATTCCATGGGAGAAAGCAATAATAGATTTCACACTTGGTGGAGGAAGATGGCAAGTTTCCCGGCTAAGTGTTGGAAGAGGTGGAGGAAGAAATTCTTCTATCTAATTAAGTGATGGATTTTGTTGAGGATTGTTTGCAATCCAAAAGGGTGGTACTACCACTCAACTCCATTTTGTAAATACATATTCATAAAAAAATTCCTACCTTGGGTGTCTGATGCAGGAGCATCCACAATCATCAACAATCTTGCATCAACCAAAAATATTTCCTTGCCTTATTTTCTATTTTCAATAAGGGCTAATGTGTGGGGAATTAATTATTTTAATTTCCAAATATTATATTTTTCCCCTATGGTAATTTTTAATTGTAATTTGGAGGTTAATTTACTTTGGTAAATGTTTCTAGAGCAGCCTAGAAGAATATTGTATCATAGGCGTCAATTTCATGGTGTGGACCACTCATCAATGTGTGTCCTTGCATGTTGATTTGTATGATTTGCATGCTCTTGCATGTTGGGGCCCCCAAATTTACATGTCGTTGCATGTTCTTTCATGGATCCATTGGAGCCGTCGGAGAATAATGAAGCACACCAGATTGACCAAATTTGATTCGTCATGGTTTAGGTGCCCATGTGAAGGCCATGTGAGCATTGAGTAATTTTTATTATTTTATGATTTATCATCCAAATGGGGCATGGGTTTTCTAAGGAGGTGTTTAGCTTGTGGTTTTGAAAAACCATAGTGGTTTTTCTCATTCCCAAACATTTATATATTGATGCTTTGTCATTGTGAGAAGTTGGGTTTAGGGAGTTGCTGGTTTACATAAGAAGATGTTTTCGAAATGGATACAGATTTGAAGACTCCAACATTTGCAAATTTATGCATATAGAAATCCCATGTGTGAAGGGAGCTTGTGAGTTTCTATGTTTTGTAATCAATATCAATTTGAAATAAAATAATATATATTGTTGCATTCTTGCAATTTTTTGTGTGGTTGTTTGTTTCAGATTTGGAAGGGGGCATGGCTTTTCTTGAGGTTAGAGAAAAAGGCATTATCTTTCAAGTTTTAAAGGTGTATTGCAGAAGCAAATTGATTATGATATGCATGATTAAAGATCAGCAAATTTGGTTGTTCAAGAATACAGATTGAAGAGTCAATTTCACAATTTAGGGAGATGATAGGAAGAAGAGGAATCTAATTTTGTCTTTGATGATTTTTTGTTGTCATATTGTAGATATATATCTAATTTTTAATGATTTACATCAGCCCATATGGCTAAAAAACAATGTATTTTTAGAAATGTTAAGCTATTATGTAATTTCAAGAGATTTTGAATGAACAAAGAAGAATACTTCTTGCAGATTTTTGTGTTGTTTCAAACCATTTTTAAGTTACATTTTCAGATTGTTGTATGTGAATAAGGGTGTGATCCTTCTACATTAGTGGTATCAAAGCTAGAGATTTTGAGTGCATAGACAAAGCACTAAATTTGAGGCAGACTATGTCAGGACCTGTGAATGGAGAATGAAGTTAGAGGATTAAAGTGTGTAGACAGATCGTCAAGCATGAGATAGTCTATACCTAAGAGGATGGGATGGGTCATGAGGAGGCCTATGAGATTTTTTTTTAGGAACAATATTGGGAGGAAGTGGAAAATAGGAAGCATTGTGACGAATTTGAAAAGCTCTAGGATGAAGCTAATATATTGGAAAAGAAGATTAAAGAGAAAGTGAGAATGTGGGAAGAGAAATATGGGAAAACGAACACTCTCTTGAAAGACAACAATGAAAAGAAGAGCATAAAGAAAGAGTGTTTCAGCCCTTTGGCAAGGGTTGAATGCAAGGAATAAAATATGGGGGTAGTCCACACAATGAAGAAGATAATGAGGCGCAAGTTGTAGAGATAGCATGTGAATGGAGTGCATTTTGTGAAGTGGATGAAGAAGGTTTGCAATCAAAAATTGTGAACATGGATGGTCCTAAATTTGACAAGCAGGTTGGTAAGGAAGAGGACAATCTCTTGTTGAAAGAAGAGATAAGGATGCTAGATAGGATATTCGAGAGGAAAATATTGGATGAAGATGATGAGAAGATGCATATGGGAGAAGATAAATTCCATGATTTTATTAATGTTATCTTCAATGTAGATAATAATGAAGGAGATACAATAGATGATGGTCCTTTGGAGGACATGAAAAATGGGAGAAATTCAAACAAACTTGCGAAGATGCATACATAGATGGTTTTGAGGACAAAGAAGATGATGTTGGAGCAGCAGAGAAGGATAAGGTAAATTCTAATTTTGAGTTTAGAAGTGATGATTATTTACCATTTAACGAAGAGATTGCAGTAGTGGAAAATGAAGTTGTAGTTGCAAATGGCTATACGAATGTTACATACTTATGTGTAGAGGTTGTACATGATGGTGCAAGAGGAACTTGGTGGAGGTGGTCGGTTTGTGGTGGTTTGGATCTAACGAAGAAGGAAAGAAAGTAAGAAGAGATGTGGCAAAGGAGAATGGTCCATGGTGGATGCAATTCCACGAGAGGAAGCAAGAATAGAGTGCACACTTGGTGGAGAAGGATAGAAATTTTCTCCTCTAAGTGATGGAAGAGGTGGAGGAAGAAATTATTCTATCTAATTCAATGATAGAGTTTGTTGAGAATTCCTTGCAATCTGAAAGGGTGGTATGACCACTCAACTCCATTTTGTGAATATATATTCACTAAAACTTTCCTATCTTGGGTGTTTGATGTAGGAGCATCCACAGTCATTGGAAATCTTGGATCAACCAAAAATATTTCCTTGCTTTGTTTTGTATTTTAAATAAGGGCTAATGTTTGGGGAATTAATTATTTTAATTTCCAAATATTGTAAATTTCCCCTATGGTAATTTGTAATTATAATTTTGGAGGTGAATTTACTTTGGTAAATGTTTCTAGAGCAACCCAAAGGAATATTATAGCCTAGGCATCCATTTCAAGGTGGAGACCACTCGTCAATGTGTTTCCTTGCATGTTGATTTGTACGATTTGCATGCTCTTGAATGTTGGGGTTCCCAAGTTTGAATGTTGGGGTGCCCAAGTTTGAATGTTGGTGCATGTTCTCTCATGGAGCCATTAGTTCCATTAGAGAATAATGAAGCACATCGGATTAACCAAATTTGATTGGCCATGGTTTAGGTGCCCATGTGAAGGTTGTGTGAGCATTGAGTAATTTTTATTATTTTATGATTTATCCTCCCATAGACACTGAAAAATATCTTGGATGATATCATGCACTCGAAACAGGTATACTAACATCATTTTCTGTTTAAACCCATCCTCTTTTCGCTTAATTAATTAAATTATCCTAGCTATTTAATTAATTGCCTCATTTTCATCCATTAACCTAATTCATAAAATTGGGTTAATTCCCCCCTTTCACGCTAACATTTCATCTCATTAAATTAAATACATCAAAATATTTAATTTAATTCCCTAAGTCTTCTAATTTAATTAAATAACCCTAAGTTATTTAATTAAATATCATTTCATCTCTCCCCCATTTATTGAATTATTTAATTTAATGAATATCACTTTAATTCTTCAAACCCCTAATTGTATGATTAAACCTTGTTTAATTAGCAATTAAACTAATTTTCCTCCAAAAGGGGAATATTCTCATAGAATATTCCTTATCCTTTCTTTTTGCACAATTAAAACTTTCTTATAATTTGAAAAATATCTTTTATCCTCACCCATGACAATATTCCAAAGAACATTCTCTCTCGTCCAATCATCTCACTTGGCTTCTTGAGCAAGCTAAACTTTTAACCTCTTGAGCAAGTCACCTTGTGACTTGTGTGTGCAGGTCAAAAGTGTTTGTTTGGAACAAATGTGAGCCCTTGATTAATTTTCATCTTGCACTCTCATCCATTGATGAGAATCCATGATCCATGCCTCCTATTTCTTCCATTCTTGACTGTTGATTAATCTTTTTTATCTTAGCCCTCCATTCCTCATTTGCTCTCCTATAAATAGAACACTATTTGGAGATAAATGGATCCATCTTTCAATTGAAAACTTATGTTATTGAATTCACTTGCATTCACACTCTCAATTTACTCACTTTTAGCTAATTTTAGTTCATTTTTAGTTGCATAATAGCTTAAGACATCCATTAATGGCTTCCATGCATCCATCTTAGCTTTTTTATAAATTAGGGTTTCCATCTTTTAGCTTAGAATTAGCTTATATTAGCTTAGAAATTGCATAGTTAGATCAATTTTAGCATAAAATCATCTTAATTTAGCTTGCATCATGTTTAATTTAGCATAAATTAGGTTTTCATCCATTTATCACAATGGTTTCATCGATTCTCTTCCATAGAATCGATTGAAATAGGCTCACAAATCACGGGATTGGGAAAGGGTTATTGTTCCACATCAACACAACACCAATTCCAAAATGAGATAAGCTTCAAATGGGTTAGACTAGGCATTCAACTGTTTTCGTAGTTTGCAATTTTTAGTTTCAATAAATGATTAGTTTAACTTTCAATTTGAATGATCTTGTTTGAGAATGAGGTTTAGTGACTAAATTATGATTTGATTCATCATGGATCAAGCGTAATTGACCCACACTGACAATCCTCGGTCCACATTATGGTGCTAGAAGGAGGGCAAACCATTAATTTAATTAATTTTTAGCTTGAATTCCATTTGTTTGCTCTTTTGCAGGATACAACAATGCCCAAATCAAATACAATGACGCCTTTGAAGTGTGTCACCATATAGCGATGCTATCGCTATTTCAAACTATGACGCCAATTAAATGCACTGACGCCGATTAAATAAATAGTGATGCTAATTAAATAATATTTGAGGTATCGAAGATTTTAAACGGTGATGCCCCAAATTCACCAGAGTGACGCCTAATAAAATAGCAACGCTATCGTGCTCTCTATTTTTGTTGTAGAGTGATGCCCAAATTCACCAAAGCAATGCCCAGATGACAAATCATGACACTATCGTGTGTAGTGATGCCCAACTCTAGTAAGAAGTTTTACGATCATTTTTTTGACATGTGCTTTAATTTTCTTGAGTTGTCAGATCACTAATGCAGTTCTAACATTGTTCTAGTTGTTAGACTATCAGGGTTTTGTAGGTTGGATGACATGGAGCTAAAGTGAAGAAAGCCTTCTTCTCTTGAAATTATATGATTGTAACAAGCGCTTGACACTTTTGGGGCAATTATAACCATTTTTTATGCTTTCTACTTATGCTTTAGGACCTCACTAAATTTAATTTGGGTATAAAATGAATGCTCAAACGGGACTGAAATCGAACCCTCATCTCATCATTGTCTTTTGGGTTTAAAATTGAACAAGGCAACTTAATATTTTGTTTGGTACATAAAATGAATTCATCTTAGCTTAGGGGTTGAAATTTACAACTATTTGCTATGTTTTGTGATTTACACTTCTATTATTGAATGCATATGCAATTCTCTTATGCATTTAGTGACCTTGAGAAATAGAAACATTCCATAACACTTTGTATAATCGCCTACATCTTTCAATTTGGATTAAAATTGAACCCCTTTGCGAGTGAGAAAAAGGCATGGCGTGTGTTCTCTCTTTGTTCATATGAATAGAGATGATCAAAATATGGATGTACTTCCTTGCTATTGTTTATCCTTAGAGGGCCTACCTCCCCACTTTGAAAGGAGAGAATGACCCAAGCGATAATGAGCTAAAGCCAAGCTCTTCCAAACTGCTATATAAATGTGTGGTTGCAATGAAAATTTTAATCAATGGGATGTGGTACATGATAGCTCTCCCCAATATCTTTATGATGCGTAAAGCCCTTGTTCTAAGGGTTGGGAAACCTCTTAACTAAGTTTATCATCGTATCCCCTAAACTAGAAGCCCTTTCTATGAACCATTGTTTAGAATCCAAAATCCTTAATACTTGTTGGTGCAAGAACAGTCATTTTGAAGCCACCCCACATTTGTACTATTCATTGTTAAAATAGAAAAATCCTTTTGATCTCTGGATTTTAAGGATTTTGAGATTTGGTGGTCCCGAGAAGTGTGTGTCGTGGAGGGGAGCCAATGTCACCAAATCTCTAATTGTTCGCAATGTCTTAGTGTTTGGAGAAATCCAAGTGGGGACTCAACAAGTATAGCCATTTCAAACCTAGGGTCATAAATGATTGTGAGTCAATTTAATACATTGCTTGGTTCCAAAATGTTATAAACAAGCATTCACTATCTTCCTCAAAATTTCAAACACTTTGGCTTAAATATGGATATCTATTGAAGATAGCCTTGATATTACTACTTGTCCTAAGGATTTCTATCCTTAGATATTTCTAAATATCTTTACTTATATCTCAAATCCATATTTTCCAAAGACAACATAGAAAATTATGGCTTACACCTCATGATTCTCACAAAATGGACATTGTGAAAGTTATGATGTTTTTGACATAAACATTTAGTTTGGAAACTTAATCAAGATGAGTGATTGTGGTAAAATAAATTCACTTGAGCAAGATAAATTGACAAATGAACCCCACATGACTATTTGGAGACTGATCGCTCCCATTGAAAAACCTCATCTTCCAGGTGCTATCATTCAACCAAACTTTGAACTCATTAATAGAGAACAAACTGATCTCATTAGTAGTTTGAGAAGCTTCACTTTTGAAATAAAAGAAGCACCTACCCAGTAGAGAAACACAACAACCATTTTAGATGAAGAAGAGGAAAATCTAATATTGAGGGTGGAAGGCCCACATTACCACCACCTGCGTGGAAATAAATATCTTCCTTTCTTCCATAAACTTGAACAATTTCTAAATGATCTCATGCAAAGTCAAGATCCCTAAAATAAGGTCTATAGGTCATCATTCTATGCTTAGGAATCTTAGTCCAATAGCTCTCAAGAAACACCTTTGGTCACTTCACGAAACCAAAACCAGGTTGGTATACAACTTTTACAAACATGCTTCAAGACACAATCCAAACTTGTTCCTTCTATTACTATCAAAATCTTGGTCTTTTCCAATGTTTCCAATTTCTCACATAACCATGATCTTGAACTCCCCTAAATGATCTATCACAAAATCAAAATTTGTAGGGGAAGATCAACAAATCTCCATTAAAAACATACGTATTGTAATTCCAAGTTTAGTAGGAAATGGGCCTCAATACTTTATCGCAATCGCAACCTCTTGTTAAGAAACCATTATGCTCAATCTAGGAGGAACCAAAAAAAATTAGATACCCATATCCATACTCTTTAGGATTTGAAAACTTTAGAGGTCTAGCATCATTCTCACTACCTTGGTCTTGTCAAAAACAAAAGTTTCACTTTAAGTCAACATTGGGTCAAACATCTCATCCACACCTTCATCGAAATTTCATCCTCCACTTCACCTATCTTTGCAAAACTTTTGATTACACCAACACTTTGTGACTTAAACATCTATCAAACCAACCCCATAACTTGGATATTTTTGTATGTGAAATGTATCATTTTCCATGCATTTAGTCAAGTTAGTTATCATCTTTGAACTAGTTTATCTTGAAGGTCACGAGTCTACCCTAAAGATTTGCAAGTTCATCAACATCCTTTATCCCAACACCAAAACATCAAATTTAATCCAAAAGTGTTGTCCCAAAACGTTTGCAAAGATCACTTCCCACATCACCCATCTTTTCATTACCCATTATCACTATTGCTCCCAAAAGACTTAGAGAATCCCTTTTACCTAGATTTGAGTCAACTAGAGAGTTCAAACATCATAAATCACAACACAACTCTCCCAAAGGTGACACAAAATTTAGGGTAAAAACAAGATCACAACACAAGAGAATAATGGAGAAAATAAAAGTTACATTTACCTCAAGTGATCCAAATCCTTTAGAATTTGATCCAAGAAGCCAAGTTACCCCATCACAACAACCTTCATCACCATCAGGGCCATATGAGATAGAATATATCACAAATAATCCATTTGAACTCACTAGGGAAGAACTCATGAAACATAAAGCCTTTGAAAATGTAGCTCCTATCTCCCCATCATTTGTTGAAAAATAATTGACACAAGGCTCCACAACTCCATCACTAGGGATACATCAAACCTACATTCCCAATATTGCAACAAGCCTTTCTCAAGACTTTGGTCATGCTCTTTCATTTGAAAGCAGCACACTTGTGGGTACACTTGAAACCAATCCTCCATCTCACACGACCACTTTGTAAGGAAAGCTAAGGTGCGGAAACAACTCTCCTAACATCAAAACCACAGGGAAGAATGTAGAGGTGCTTTTAAATTTTCAATTACAGTCCAATTAAGATACACTTGAAAGCAATAACAGAAATAGAGAAACAAACATACACAGATGAACACCAGATTTATGTGGGAAAACCCTTACGAGAGAAAAACCCACCACACCAAGAAAAACCCCTTTGTATTACAGTAATGAAATTACATACAGAGTACGGGCTTCACTCTCTGATGTCAATTTACAGCAGCATTCACAATGATCAACCTTGTATAGAATATTCAAGTTACAATTCTCTCATAATTGAATTCTCACTAATCATACATTGAACCATTCATCCAACATTCATCCGTCGAACCATCGAACCGAACATCATCTGCAACTCCAGAATATAAACATGTCATTCCTATCTATTGAACTTCCTCACATAACTGCCACAATAGACTAACTTCCAATGGTTCCCATTCGGCTTCTCTAATTGGCCGGAGACACACCACGTAGGATAGTCACCACTTGTTCAAAGGTGTGCAATTTGTATTTGCATCTCGGTGAGACACTAACCGTGTCTCCCCGATGCCACAAAGCCTGATCGAAGTTATCACCAAGAGTCCTTACTATCGGCGAGAGGTTATACCGATATCCATCACATGTATCGCTATTCGGAAAGACCATCGTTATTCGGTGAGACATCATACCGAAGTTCCAAAGTCACTTAGACATTAGCATTTCCATCGGCGACACTGTCACTACGCGCTAAGAGATCACACCGAGCCTTCAAGTCACATAGAAATGTCCTATCGTCGGCAAGACTTACCGCTATCGCTGAGAGGTAATACCGAGCCCTCAAGTCATATCGAGCACCAAACAGTCGCCAGGAGTCATACCGACAACAGACTACCCCATCACTGAGACAAACATCCATTGCTAAGACTTCATACGGAAACCTTCATGTTATCCCGATGAATCTGAGTGTAGCTATTCGGCGAGACATACCATCTATCACTAAGAGTTCTTCTTGAAGACTTTGTGTTACTCCGATACTTTGAGTGTATAACCGTCGGCGAGACTTTCCATATCAATATGAGTCATACTGAGCGTTCAAATCTCTCCCCGAAGACTTATGTGGCCACAAGTCTCCCCGATCACCTTTATGAACAACCTGTCAGCCAGACCAATTCACTCGGCAGAGGGTTACAGCGAACACAATGAGTCACAGCGATAGCTCCAGTCGGCAAGACATCAACAAGGTCTCAGTGACTTGAACATTCCACAAGATTAGACAATTGTTAGTCATCCAAACAAAGTGAATGTCACACTGAATTTGCTCTTTCAGAGGTTTCAGCCTGTGAGATTGAGGCACACAATTCCAACAATCTCCCACTTGACGAAGATCACACAGGCACCTCCAGAGCACAACAAAACTCCTGAAATTCATGGGCACTGAGGCCCATAGAACTGGCACACCACCTGAACTTGTCTGTGCTCACTGGCTTTGTCAATGCATCTGCAACATTCTCCAGAGTATCCACTTTTTCTAAAAGGACTTTTCCATCCTCCACCTTATCCCATACAAAATTATACTATACATCTATATGTTTCGTCCTGGCATGGAAAGTAGGATTCTTTGCCAAAAAAATAGCACTCTGACTGTCATAGTAAATTGTTATTGTCCCTACATCAAAACCAATGTTAGAACACAAATTTTTTAACCATATTGCTTCTTTACAGGCGTGTGTTTCTGCCATGTATTTTTCCTCTGTAGTGGACAAAGCGACTACAGCCTACCGCTTACTCATCCAACTCACTGCACCACCATTCATCATGAAAATATATCCACTGGTGGATCTTCTACTGTCAATGTCCCCTGCCCAATCAGAATCTGCATAACCTCGAATGCTGAGAGTTCTTTGTGATTCAACCAAGTTCCCATGGTAACACAAAGCATATTCTGAAGTGCCCTTCAAATATCTAAATACTCTCTTCACAGCATCCCAATGTGTTCTTCCAGGATTAGCCATAAACTGACTTAGTACTCCCACTACTTGGGCAATGTTTGGCCTTATACATACCATTGCATACATTAGACTTCCAACCACACTAGCATAAGCCACACTGGTCATGTCCTCCATCTCAGTAGGAGATTTTGGACAATCTTCAACAGATAGCTTCGTTCCCTGCAAAACTGGAACAACTAGCTACTTACAATCATTCATACAAAATCTCTTTAGAACAGTCTTGATATACTTACTCTTACTAAGCCAAAGTTTTTTATTCTTCTTGTCCCTGGTTATTTCCATTCCCAGAATATACCTTGTTGCACCAAGATCTTTCATTTCGAAC
>VDFB02256401.1:0-36846 GCA_007258455.2 Sequoia sempervirens | reverse complement strand
TCACAGTGACACTCAAGGATGGTTGTGAGCTTCTGGTATAACGTTGGCACTCTAGATGACCTCTCCCTAATACTTTGTTATCTTGGCGACTGGGAAAACAAATGGGGCCTTTCGGTGTAACAAAGTGATATCTACGTGAGATCTCCCCGATGGATGAAAGTCACAGCGACGAGGGATACTCTTTGACTTCGGTGGGAGATACATAATGTCACAACGACATTCAAGATAGATAAGGATTTTTGGTGAAGCAATGTGAAGTCTGCGAGAGGTCTTCCCAACATCACAAAGCTATGGCGACAGTGAATAAAACAAGAGGAATGCATCGGTGAGAGATATGCTCATGTCTCAGCGACTAGTAAACACATTAAGGAAATACGTATCGATAGAATGTAATGCAATATGTGAGATGTCTCATTGGCATCATAGGGTCACGGCGAAACAGAATGAGCATAGGATGATTAGCGTTTGAATTGCCTTCGGCATACCTTCTGTGTGTCTCGCCGGTTGTTCACTGGTGAATAACGAAATACAAATCTTGTGGCCGACATGTATAATGCTTGAGAGCTTTTGTGTGCCAACTCGATTGGGGCCTGAATTCTATGGAAGGCCGACATATGATTTCAACATATTTTATTTTCTCATGCTGGGTATAAATATGCACCCGAATTGTAATTGATAGAATGAGATTTTAGATCAGAATCAGATCATATAGATTAGGGTCGCAATACAGAGAATGGAATTTTCTTCATCGTGAGACCATGTTTTAAATAGGAATCCAATGAAAGCCGCACTCGTGTGGCAAGTTATTTCCGGTGTCACTCAGGCGTTGGATTTTATTGAAAGCAATGGCGGTTGTCTCCCAAGTTGATTCTTTCCGTTGCTTAAATTGAAATAGTCAAGTTTATTCTCGTTTTATCAATGCAATACTGATATTTTGCATTAATGAATTGCCTCTGCTAGATAAATCCTTTTGTTGGTCATCATGAAGAATCAAGAAGATTCATTTGGATTATTAAAGTAGAGCTTAGTGGTCATAATCTTGCATGTTTATACAAGTTATGAACAAATCATATTCCATCAATTTGATTTTCTGCCAGAATAAGTTGCTCACTTCTGTTTCATTTGACTCCGCATACCCAACAAGGCACTGGTATCTGCAATTTCATCATTTGAATTCATTCAGTTTCTTTACATTTATTTATTAAGCATTTTAGGATTTAGATCAGAAGATTGATATCAAGTTTGGTTTCGTTTGTTCACTACCATCTGCCATTGTGGACAAATCATTGTGCAAGAAAGATAATCATAAGTTGAGTCTGCTTCATTCATATAGGTACACCCGCCTAGGTTTGGCAGCACCTAAAGAGTAGAAGGTTGAGTTCTCTTGACCTTGTATATTACCCTAAAACATTGTGAAAGCTTGGCAACCTTTCGTGGTTCAAACCTGCGTTTTTGAGAGCTAACACCAGGTCGGCCAAACCTACACTAAAACTAACAAACACACCTCTCTAGGTCTATAAATTTCTCATGGACCACACAACAATCCAAAACATCTCAAAATATTCCACATCATTAGAATATTTTCCATTATTAATGCAACCAGCTGAAACTTAAGAACACCTTCATTTTTGTGTAAAACAAACACATTGGCACAGACATCCACCAAACCAAACAACCTTGCAAAATACCACAACACCTAAAACTTCAAGGGAAGATAGATACATAATATATAAGCACGTTCCCAGATCGTCAATACAAGAACCTTCACTACAGAGAAATGTGGAGCAATCTCATTTCTCTTAGACACCCTATTTCACCAGAAATACATACTGTCAAACACATCTTCCAATGTAGTGATGATCCAAAACTTGAAACTCTGGATATAGAATCTCTAAACACCTCTAATCATCATAACTAAACCATGCAAGAATATCTTTGTTGGAAGATTTTCGCCCTTGGTCTCCTTGTGTTGTGCAGCGCAATGCTTGGGTTTGTGACATGGCTTAACCGCCTCTTGTGGATCTTGTATAAATCTGGCAGTTGTATTGGGCATTAATAGGTTGATCTTTTGGTAAAATGGCAACTTCCTGTGAAAAAATTGGTATCATAGTTGAGGGCATAGGTTCGAACCCCTCACTTGTACTAGGGGGATTGTTGCAAGAGTTTCACCCTTGGTCTCCTTGTGTTGTGCAACGCAACGCTTGGGTTCGTGACATGGCTTAACCGCCTCTTGTGGATCTTAGATCTTGTATAAATCTGGAAATTGTATCAAGAATTAATAGGTCGATCTTTTGGTGCAACAACAACCATCTGTTCAATAATCTTCAACAAATGAAGAAATGCGGAGCAAAACATTGAACATTACATTGTCACACTGAACTCTCTTTTATTCAATTTTTTTCAAAAGCACTTGGAAACAAAGTGAACCAACTGCATCGACAACACTACTAACATCTTTGCAACACATCTGCAACATCTCTCATCAACTATAGCACATCCAACTATCTCTCCAAAGACAACTTATGAAACTATACTGAAGTAATACAAGAATGACAACACCAGCATTGTGTTGACATCAATACCAACAACTCCAATGCTAGGGGTTGATATCATCAAAACTAGCAGCATTCCAACATTCTCTTCATACAATGGGTTGACATCAATAACAACACCCAAACAACTCAAGCTTCCAACACCCATACAGCTACAAAACAATATATTTTCAAAAATATTAAGTTATGTAATTTCAAGAGATTTTGAATGAACAAAGAACACTTCTTGCATATTTTTGTGTTGTTTCAAACCATTTCTAAGTTACATTTTCATTTTTTTTGTGAGTATGTGAATGAACATTGCATCCTTCTAAATCAGTGGTATCAAATCTAGAGATTTTGAGTGTATAGACAGAGCATCAAATGTGAGGCAGCCTATGTCAGGACTTGCAGGTGGAGAACGAATTTAGAGGATGAGAGTGTGTAGCCAGATCATCGAGCATGAGGCAGTCTATACCTAAGAGGATGGGTCATGAGGAGGCCTGTGAGAATTTTTATCTAGGAAAAACATTGGGAAGAAGTGGAAAATAGGAAGCACTGTGATGAATTTGAAAAGCTCTAGGTTGAAGCTAATATATTGGAAAAGAAGATTGAAGAGGAAGTGAGAATGTGGGAAGAGAAATATGAGAAAAATAATTTTCTTTTGAAAGAGGATAAGGAAAAGAAGAGTACAAAGAAAGAGTGTTGCAACCCTTTGGCAGGGGTTAAATGCAAGGAAGAATATATAGGGGCGGCCCAGACAAATGAAGAAGATAATGAGGAACAAATTGCAAAGATAATGTGTGAATGGAGTGCATTATGTGAAGTAGATGAAGAAGATTTGCAATCAGAAATTATGAACATGGATGGTCCTAAATTTGACAAGCGGGTTGGTGAGGAAGAGGATAATCTCTTGTTGAAAGAAGAGATTCGGATGTTGGATAGGAAAATGTTGGATGAAGATGATGAGAAGATGTAGATGGGAGAAGATAAATTCACTAATTTTACTAATGTTATCTTCAATGCAAATAATAAAGAAGGATATACAACATACGATGGTCCTTTGGAGGACATGAATACATGGGAGAAATTTGAACAGCCTTGCAAAAATGCATACATGGAGAGTTTTGAGGATGAAGAAGATGATGTTGGATTAGTAGAGAAGGATAAGGTAAATTCTGATTTTGAGTTTAGAAGTGATGATTATTTAACATTTAAAGAAGAGATTGAATTAGTGGAAAACAAAGTTGTAGTTGCAAATGGGTATACGAATGTTGCATATTTGTGTGTAAAAGTTGTAGATGATGGTGCAGGAGGAACTTGGTGGAGGTGGTCAATTTGCGGTGGGTTGGATCCCACAAAGAAGGAAAGAAAGGAAGAAGAGATGTGGCAAAGGAGGATGGTCCATGGTGGATGCAATTCCATGGGAGAAAGCAATAATAGATTTCACACTTGGTGGAGGAAGATGGCAAGTTTCCCGGCTAAGTGTTGGAAGAGGTGGAGGAAGAAATTCTTCTATCTAATTAAGTGATGGATTTTGTTGAGGATTGTTTGCAATCCAAAAGGGTGGTACTACCACTCAACTCCATTTTGTAAATACATATTCATAAAAAAATTCCTACCTTGGGTGTCTGATGCAGGAGCATCCACAATCATCAACAATCTTGCATCAACCAAAAATATTTCCTTGCCTTATTTTCTATTTTCAATAAGGGCTAATGTGTGGGGAATTAATTATTTTAATTTCCAAATATTATATTTTTCCCCTATGGTAATTTTTAATTGTAATTTGGAGGTTAATTTACTTTGGTAAATGTTTCTAGAGCAGCCTAGAAGAATATTGTATCATAGGCGTCAATTTCATGGTGTGGACCACTCATCAATGTGTGTCCTTGCATGTTGATTTGTATGATTTGCATGCTCTTGCATGTTGGGGCCCCCAAATTTACATGTCGTTGCATGTTCTTTCATGGATCCATTGGAGCCGTCGGAGAATAATGAAGCACACCAGATTGACCAAATTTGATTCGTCATGGTTTAGGTGCCCATGTGAAGGCCATGTGAGCATTGAGTAATTTTTATTATTTTATGATTTATCATCCAAATGGGGCATGGGTTTTCTAAGGAGGTGTTTAGCTTGTGGTTTTGAAAAACCATAGTGGTTTTTCTCATTCCCAAACATTTATATATTGATGCTTTGTCATTGTGAGAAGTTGGGTTTAGGGAGTTGCTGGTTTACATAAGAAGATGTTTTCGAAATGGATACAGATTTGAAGACTCCAACATTTGCAAATTTATGCATATAGAAATCCCATGTGTGAAGGGAGCTTGTGAGTTTCTATGTTTTGTAATCAATATCAATTTGAAATAAAATAATATATATTGTTGCATTCTTGCAATTTTTTGTGTGGTTGTTTGTTTCAGATTTGGAAGGGGGCATGGCTTTTCTTGAGGTTAGAGAAAAAGGCATTATCTTTCAAGTTTTAAAGGTGTATTGCAGAAGCAAATTGATTATGATATGCATGATTAAAGATCAGCAAATTTGGTTGTTCAAGAATACAGATTGAAGAGTCAATTTCACAATTTAGGGAGATGATAGGAAGAAGAGGAATCTAATTTTGTCTTTGATGATTTTTTGTTGTCATATTGTAGATATATATCTAATTTTTAATGATTTACATCAGCCCATATGGCTAAAAAACAATGTATTTTTAGAAATGTTAAGCTCTTATGTAATTTCAAGAGATTTTGAATGAACAAAGAAGAATACTTCTTGCAGATTTTTGTGTTGTTTCAAACCATTTTTAAGTTACATTTTCAGATTGTTGTATGTGAATAAGGGTGTGATCCTTCTACATTAGTGGTATCAAAGCTAGAGATTTTGAGTGCATAGACAAAGCACTAAATTTGAGGCAGACTATGTCAGGACCTGTGAATGGAGAATGAAGTTAGAGGATTAAAGTTTGTAGACAGATCGTCAAGCATGAGATAGTCTATACCTAAGAGGATGGGATGGGTCATGAGGAGGCCTATGAGATTTTTTTTTAGGAACAATATTGGGAGGAAGTGGAAAATAGGAAGCATTGTGACGAATTTGAAAAGCTCTAGGATGAAGCTAATATATTGGAAAAGAAGATTAAAGAGAAAGTGAGAATGTGGGAAGAGAAATATGGGAAAACGAACACTCTCTTGAAAGACAACAATGAAAAGAAGAGCATAAAGAAAGAGTGTTTCAGCCCTTTGGCAAGGGTTGAATGCAAGGAATAAAATATGGGGGTAGTCCACACAATGAAGAAGATAATGAGGCGCAAGTTGTAGAGATAGCATGTGAATGGAGTGCATTTTGTGAAGTGGATGAAGAAGGTTTGCAATCAAAAATTGTGAACATGGATGGTCCTAAATTTGACAAGCAGGTTGGTAAGGAAGAGGACAATCTCTTGTTGAAAGAAGAGATAAGGATGCTAGATAGGATATTCGAGAGGAAAATGTTGGATGAAGATGATGAGAAGATGCATATGGGAGAAGATAAATTCCATGATTTTATTAATGTTATCTTCAATGTAGATAATAATGAAGGAGATACAATAGATGATGGTCCTTTGGAGGACATGAAAAATGGGAGAAATTCAAACAAACTTGCGAAGATGCATACATAGATGGTTTTGAGGACAAAGAAGATGATGTTGGAGCAGCAGAGAAGGATAAGGTAAATTCTAATTTTGAGTTTAGAAGTGATGATTATTTACCATTTAACGAAGAGATTGCAGTAGTGGAAAATGAAGTTGTAGTTGCAAATGGCTATACGAATGTTACATACTTATGTGTAGAGGTTGTACATGATGGTACAAGAGGAACTTGGTGGAGGTGGTCGGTTTGTGGTGGTTTGGATCTAACGAAGAAGGAAAGAAAGTAAGAAGAGATGTGGCAAAGGAGGATGGTCCATGGTGGATGCAATTCCACGAGAGGAAGCAAGAATAGAGTGCACACTTGGTGGAGAAGGATAGAAATTTTCTCCTCTAAGTGATGGAAGAGGTGGAGGAAGAAATTATTCTATCTAATTCAATGATAGAGTTTGTTGAGAATTCCTTGCAATCTGAAAGGGTGGTATGACCACTCAACTCCATTTTGTGAATATATATTCACTAAAACTTTCCTATCTTGGGTGTTTGATGTAGGAGCATCCACAGTCATTGGAAATCTTGGATCAACCAAAAATATTTCCTTGCTTTGTTTTGTATTTTAAATAAGGGCTAATGTTTGGGGAATTAATTATTTTAATTTCCAATTATTGTAAATTTCCCCTATGGTAATTTGTAATTATAATTTTGGAGGTGAATTTACTTTGGTAAATGTTTCTAGAGCAACCCAAAGGAATATTATAGCCTAGGCATCCATTTCAAGGTGGAGACCACTCGTCAATGTGTTTCCTTGCATGTTGATTTGTACGATTTGCATGCTCTTGAATGTTGGGGTTCCCAAGTTTGAATGTTGGGGTGCCCAAGTTTGAATGTTGGTGCATGTTCTCTCATGGAGCCATTAGTTCCATTAGAGAATAATGAAGCACATCGGATTAACCAAATTTGATTGGCCATGGTTTAGGTGCCCATGTGAAGGTTGTGTGAGCATTGAGTAATTTTTATTATTTTATGATTTATCCTCCCATAGACACTGAAAAATATCTTGGATGATATCATGCACTCGAAACAGGTATACTAACATCATTTTCTGTTTAAACCCATCCTCTTTTCGCTTAATTAATTAAATTATCCTAGCTATTTAATTAATTGCCTCATTTTCATCCATTAACCTAATTCATAAAATTGGGTTAATTCCCCCCTTTCACGCTAACATTTCATCTCATTAAATTAAATACATCAAAATATTTAATTTAATTCCCTAAGTCTTCTAATTTAATTAAATAACCCTAAGTTATTTAATTAAATATCATTTCATCTCTCCCCCATTTATTGAATTATTTAATTTAATGAATATCACTTTAATTCTTCAAACCCCTAATTGTATTATTAAACCTTGTTTAATTAGCAATTAAACTAATTTTCCTCCAAAAGGGGAATATTCTCATAGAATATTCCTTATCCTTTCTTTTTGCACAATTAAAACTTTCTTATAATTTGAAAAATATCTTTTATCCTCACCCATGACAATATTCCAAAGAACATTCTCTCTCGTCCAATCATCTCACTTGGCTTCTTGAGCAAGCTAAACTTTTAACCTCTTGAGCAAGTCACCTTGTGACTTGTGTGTGCAGGTCAAAAGTGTTTGTTTGGAACAAATGTGAGCCCTTGATTAATTTTCATCTTGCACTCTCATCCATTGATGAGAATCCATGATCCATGCCTCCTATTTCTTCCATTCTTGACTGTTGATTAATCTTTTTTATCTTAGCCCTCCATTCCTCATTTGCTCTCCTATAAATAGAACACTATTTGGAGATAAATGGATCCATCTTTCAATTGAAAACTTATGTTATTGAATTCACTTGCATTCACACTCTCAATTTACTCACTTTTAGCTAATTTTAGTTCATTTTTAGTTGCATAATAGCTTAAGACATCCATTAATGGCTTCCATGCATCCATCTAGCTTTATAAATTAGGGTTTCCCATCTTTTAGCTTTAGAATTAGCTTATATTAGCTTTAGAAATTAAAGTACAGACTGTCTTTTAGTATAAAAATCATCTAATTTAGTTTCAAACATGTTTAATTTTAGCATAAATTAGGTTTCTCATCCATTTATCACAATATTTCACTCCATTCTCTCAGCAGAATCCCATCGGGAATAGCTCAAATCAGTTTCGGATTGGGAAAGGGTTAGTTGTTCCACATCAACACAACAATTAAATTCCAAGTTGAGATAAGCTTCCAAATGGGGTTATTAGACTTAGCGCATTCAACTGCGCTATTGAGGTCAGCAATTTTAGCTCTTCAATAAAATGATTAGTTAATCCTTTCTGTAATTTGAAATGATTCTAGTTTTGAGAATGAGGTTTAGTGACTCAAACGAGTGATTTGATTCATCAGTGGAACGCTTTAATCGGACTCTGCACACACACACCTACAACTCGGCCCACATTAAAAGAAAGGATAAGTGTCCATTAATTTAATTAATTTTTAGCTTGAATTCCATTTGTTTGCTCTTTTGCAGGATACAACAATGCCCAAATCAAATACAATTACGCCTTTGAAGTGTGTCACCATATAGCGATGCTATCGCTATTTCAAACTGTGACGCCAATTAAATGCACTGACGCCGATTAAATAAATAGTGATGCTAATTAAATAATATTTGAGGTATCGAAGATTTTAAACGGTGATGCCCCAAATTCACCAGAGTGACGCCTAATAAAATAGCAACGCTATCGTGCTCTCTATTTTTGCTGTAGAGTGATGCCCAAATTCACCAAAGCAATGCCCAGATGACAAATCATGACACTATCATGTGTAGTGATGCCCAACTCTAGTAAGAAGTTTTACGATCATTTTTTTGACATGTGCTTTAATTTTCTTGAGTTGTCAGATCACTAATGCAGTTCTAACATTGTTCTAGTTGTTAGACTATCAGGGTTTTGTAGGTTGGATGACATGGAGCTAAAGTGAAGAAAACCTTCTTCTCTTGAAATTATATGATTGTAACAAGCGCTTGACACTTTTGGGGCAATTATAACCATTTTTTATGCTTTCTACTTATGCTTTAGGACCTCACTAAATTTAATTTGGGTATAAAATGAATGCTCAAACGGGACTGAAATCGAACCCTCATCTCATCATTGTCTTTTGGGTTTAAAATTGAACAAGGCAACTTAATATTTTGTTTGGTACATAAAATGAATTCATCTTAGCTTAGGGGTTGAAATTTACAACTATTTGCTATGTTTTGTGATTTACACTTCTATTATTGAATGCATATGCAATTCTCTTATGCATTTAGTGACCTTGAGAAATAGAAACATTCCATAACACTTTGTATAATTGCCTACATCTTTCAATTTGGATTAAAATTGAACCCATTTGCGAGTGAGAAAAAGGCATGGCGTGTGTTCTCTCTTTGTTCATATGAATAGAGATGATCAAAATATGGATGTACTTCCTTGCTATTGTTTATCCTTAGAGGGCCTACCTCCCCACTTTGAAAGGAGAGAATGACCCAAGCGATAATGAGCTAAAGCCAAGCTCTTCCAAACTGCTATATAAATGTGTGGTTGCAATGAAAATTTTAATCAATGGGATGTGGTACATGATAGCTCTCCCCAATATCTTTATGATGCGTAAAGCCCTTGTTCTAAGGGTTGGGAAACCTCTTAACTAAGTTTATCATCGTATCCCCTAAACTAGAAGCCCTTTCTATGAACCATTGTTTAGAATCCAAAATCCTTAATACTTGTTGGTGCAAGAACAGTCATTTTGAAGCCACCCCACATTTGTACTATTCATTGTTAAAATAGAAAAATCCTTTTGATCTCTGGATTTTAAGGATTTTGAGATTTGGTGGTCCCGAGAAGTGTGTGTCGTGGAGGGGAGCCAATGTCACCAAATCTCTAATTGTTCGCAATGTCTTAGTGTTTGGAGAAATCCAAGTGGGGACTCAACAAGTATAGCCATTTCAAACCTAGGGTCATAAATGATTGTGAGTCAATTCAATACATTGCTTGGTTCCAAAATGTTATAAACAAGCATTCACTATCTTCCTCAAAATTTCAAACACTTTGGCTTAAATATGGATATCTATTGAAGATAGCCTTGATATTACTACTTGTCCTAAGGATTTCTATCCTTAGATATTTCTAAATATCTTTACTTATATCTCAAATCCATATTTTCCAAAGACAACATAGAAAATTATGGCTTACACCTCATGATTCTCACAAAATGGACATTGTGAAAGTTATGATGTTTTTGACATAAACATTTAGTTTGGAAACTTAATCAAGATGAGTGATTGTGGTAAAATAAATTCACTTGAGCAAGATAAATTGACAAATGAACCCCACATGACTATTTGGAGACCGATCGCTCCCATTGAAAAACCTCATCTTCCAGGTGCTATCATTCAACCAAACTTTGAACTCATTAATAGAGAACAAACTGATCTCATTAGTAGTTTGAGAAGCTTCACTTTTGAAATAAAAGAAGCACCTACCCAGTAGAGAAACACAACAACCATTTTAGATGAAGAAGAGGAAAATCTAATATTGAGGGTGGAAGGCCCACATTACCACCACCTGCGTGGAAATAAATATCTTCCTTTCTTCCATAAACTTGAACAATTTCTAAATGATCTCATGCAAAGTCAAGATCCCTAAAATAAGGTCTATAGGTCATCATTCTATGCTTAGGAATCTTAGTCCAATAGCTCTCAAGAAACACCTTTGGTCACTTCACGAAACCAAAACCAGGTTGGTATACAACTTTTACAAACATGCTTCAAGACACAATCCAAACTTGTTCCTTCTATTACTATCAAAATCTTGGTCTTTTCCAATGTTTCCAATTTCTCACATAACCATGATCTTGAACTCCCCTAAATGATCTATCACAAAATCAAAATTTGTAGGGGAAGATCAACAAATCTCCATTAAAAACATACGTATTGTAATTCCAAGTTTAGTAGGAAATGGGCCTCAATACTTTATCGCAATCGCAACCTCTTGTTAAGAAACCATTATGCTCAATCTAGGAGGAACCAAAAAAAATTAGATACCCATATCCATACTCTTTAGGATTTGAAAACTTTAGAGGTCTAGCATCATTCTCACTACCTTGGTCTTGTCAAAAACAAAAGTTTCACTTTAAGTCAACATTGGGTCAAACATCTCATCCACACCTTCATCGAAATTTCATCCTCCACTTCACCTATCTTTGCAAAACTTTTGATTACACCAACACTTTGTGACTTAAACATCTATCAAACCAACCCCATAACTTGGATATTTTTGTATGTGAAATGTATCATTTTCCATGCATTTATTCAAGTTAGTTATCATCTTTGAACTAGTTTATCTTGAAGGTCACGAGTCTACCCTAAAGATTTGCAAGTTCATCAACATCCTTTATCCCAACACCAAAACATCAAATTTAATACAAAATTGTTGTCCAAAAACGTTTGCAAAGATCACTTCCCACATCACCCATCTTTTCATTACCCATTATCACTATTGCTCCCAAAAGACTTAGAGAATCCCTTTTACCTAGATTTGAGTCAACTAGAGAGTTCAAACATCATAAATCACAACACAACTCTCCCAAAGGTGACACAAAATTTAGGGTAAAAACAAGATCACAACACAAGAGAATAATGGAGAAAATAAAAGTTACATTTACCTCAAGTGATCCAAATCCTTTAGAATTTGATCCAAGAAGCCAAGTTACCCCATCACAACAACCTTCATCACCATCAGGGCCATATGAGATAGAATATATCACAAATAATCCATTTGAACTCACTAGGGAAGAACTCATGAAACATAAAGCCTTTGAAAATGTAGCTCCTATCTCCCCATCATTTGTTGAAAAATAATTGACACAAGGCTCCACAACTCCATCACTAGGGATACATCAAACCTACATTCCCAATATTGCAACAAGCCTTTCTCAAGACTTTGGTCATGCTCTTTCATTTGAAAGCAGCACACTTGTGGGTACACTTGAAACCAATCCTCCATCTCACACGACCACTTTGTAAGGAAAGCTAAGGTGCGGAAACAACTCTCCTAACATCAAAACCACAGGGAAGAATGTAGAGGTGCTTTTAAATTTTCAATTACAGTCCAATTAAGATACACTTGAAAGCAATAACAGAAATAGAGAAACAAACATACACAGATGAACACCAGATTTATGTGGGAAAACCCTTACGGGAGAAAAACCCACCACACCAAGAAAAACCCCTTTGTATTACAGTAATGAAATTACATACAGAGTACGGGCTTCACTCTCTGATGTCAATTTACAGCAGCATTCACAATGATCAACCTTGTACAGAATATTCAAGTTACAATTCTCTCATAATTGAATTCTCACTAATCATACATTGAACCATTCATCCAACATTCATCCGTCGAACCATCGAACCGAACATCATCTGCAACTCCAGAATATAAACATGTCATTCCTATCTATTGAACTTCCTCACATAACTGCCACAATAGACTAACTTCCAACGGTTCCCATTCGGCTTCTCTAATTGGCCGGAGACACACCACGTAGGATAGTCACCACTTGTTCAAAGGTGTACAATTTGTATTTGCATCTCGGTGAGACACTAACCGTGTCTCCCCGATGCCACAAAGCCTGATCGAAGTTATCACCAAGAGTCCTTACTATCGGCGAGAGGTTATACCGATATCCATCACATGTATCACTATTCGGAAAGACCGTCGTTATTCGGTGAGACATCATACCGAAGTTCCAAAGTCACTTAGACATTAGCATTTCCATCGGCGACACTGTCACTACGCGCTAAGAGATCACACCGAGCCTTCAAGTCACATAGAAATGTACTATCGTCGGCAAGACTTACCGCTATCGCTGAGAGGTAATACCGAGCCCTCAAGTCATATCGAGCACCAAATAGTCGCCAGGAGTCATACCGACAACAGACTACCCCATCACTGAGACAAACATCCATTGCTAAGAATTCATACGGAAACCTTCATGTTATCCCGATGAATCTGAGTGTAGCTATTCGGCGAGACATACCATCTATCACTAAGAGTTCTTCTTGAAGACTTTGTGTTACTCCGATACTTTGAGTGTATAACCGTCGGCGAGACTTTCCATATCGATATGAGTCATATTGAGCGTTCAAATCTCTCCCCGAAGACTTATGTGGCCACAAGTCTCCCCGATCACCTTTATGAACAACCTGTCAGCCAGACCAATTCACTCGGCAGAGGGTTACAGCGAACACAATGAGTCACAGCGATAGCTCTAGTCGGCAAGACATCAACAAGGTCTCAGTGACTTGAACATTCCACAAGATTAGACAACTGTTAGTCATCCAAACAAAGTGAATGTCACACTGAATTTGCTCTTTCAGAGGTTTCAGCCTGTGAGATTGAGGCACACAATTCCAACAATCTCCCACTTGACGAAGATCACACAGGCACCTCCAGTGCACAATAAAACTTCCCTGAATTGCAGTGGCACTGGGAGGCCTATAGAACTCCGCACACACCACCCGAATCCTGTCTCAGTTTCATCGCTTTTGTCAATGCATCTGCAACATTCTCCGTGAGTATCCACTTTTCAAAAAGGACTTTTTCCTATCCTCCACTCCATCTCATACAAAAATTATACTTCATATCTATATGTTTCATCTTGGCATGGAAAGTAGGATTTTTTGCCAAACAAATAGCACTCTAATTGTCACAGTAAATTGTAATTTTCCATGCATCAAAACCAATGTTAGAACACAAACATTTTAACCATATTTCTTCTTTACAGGCATGTGTTGCTACCATGTATTCTGCCTCTATAGTGGAAAAAGTGACTACAGCCTACCGCTTACTCATCCAACTAACTACACTACCATTCATCATGAAAATATATCCACTGTGGATTCTATCACAATGTCCCCTGCCCAATCAGAATCTGCATAACCTCGAATGCTGAGAGTTCTTTGTGATTCAACCAAGTTCCCATGGTAACACAAAGCATATTCTGAAGTGCCCTTCAAATATCTAAATACTCTCTTCACAGCATCCCAATGTGTTCTTCCAGGATTAGCCATAAACTGACTTAGTACTCCCACTACTTGGGCAATGTTTGGCCTTATACATACCATTGCATACATTAGACTTCCAACCACACTAGCATAAGCCACACTGGTCATGTCCTCCATCTCAGTAGGAGATTTTGGACAATCTTCAACAGATAGCTTCGTTCCCTGCAAAACTGGAACAACTAGCTACTTACAATCATTCATACAAAATCTCTTTAGAACAGTCTTGATATACTTACTCTTACTAAGCCAAAGTTTTTTATTCTTCTTGTCCCTGGTTATTTCCATTCCCAGAATATACCTTGTTGCACCAAGATCTTTTCTCATTTCAATTTATTGTCCTGAAATTCATGATCGTAAATCCTTGTTTATTGCTTCATGGAATAAATATACTCATAGAGTGTAATATTGCACTTGATCACTGCCTTTATAATACACACACAATGATCAAATTTTGATCTTACAACCTAATGACAAAAAGTGTCAAACTTCAAACATATCTTATAGACCTTTAATCCATACGTGAGACTATATTCAACTTGCATACCTTCTCTTTACCTTTTCCGCTTACTTCAGTTAGAATGAGTATAACTTCTTCTTCAAGATCATCATGAAAATTTTGACTACATTCATCTGCTCAATCTCTAATCTCATATCAGTAAGTATAAAAAGAGATCCGGATAGATGTACTAGCTACGGAGAAAACTTTCTCCATATCAATTCCTCTACTCCTGAATAACCCTTCTGAACTAACCTTCACTATATTTTTCCACATCACATCCTACCTTATTTTCTTTAAATACCAACAGCTCTGGCCTTTTAAAGGGCACCAACCTACATTTTTTTCTAAAGATGTTCATTTTCCATTCATGGTTTCAAATCAGGAGTTTGAATCAGATGATTCTAAATGCCTTCAACGAGTCTGACCATGAAATGTTTATAGGTAATAAGTGAATTCTGTGATCAAAGAGGACCCATAATTTATCAAAGTTGCTTTCTTTCTCAATGAAAGCTGACCTCCTCACTCTGTTGATTTGAGGCTGTTCTTCTTCTTCACAGAACTCTCTAACTAATTGAGCTCTCCCAATTTCAGTACATTTTGAATTTTCTAATTTCTCTCTTGGTGCCTGAGAATTCCAACTACATCCTTTTTGTTTTCTCTCTGATTTACCTTTGATCATGTATCCAAGGTAGAAGGTTTCACCATGAAAGATAAATACTTATGTTGTATTAACCTTCTCCGTATCAGGATTCCAAAGCTTGTATCCTTTATGCCAGCACTATAGCCAATAAAAATACATTTGACAACCTTGTTCTCCAACTTAGATCTTTTCTCATACGGCACATGAGCATATGCCTCACAGCTAAAAACATGAATATGTCTTAAAGAGGGCCTCTTACCAGAACATGCTTCCAAAGGTGTTTTCTCAAAAAGAGCAAAATTTTGAGAATGATTAATCAAGTAACATGTTGCAGTAACGCTTCAACCTTAACTTCCTCCAAGTTGGGGCAATTTACTCAAAGATATTCTGTAGTTTCTTTTTTCCACCATTGTCCCTGTTGAACTCCTTCTGCAACTCCATTTTTCATGGAGTGTAAGGTGTAGTTTCAGTGTCTTTAATCCCATGATCTTTATAGTACCTCTCAAATCATCAAAACAATATTCACCAATTAATACCCTACATTTTATTTTTCTTCCAATCTGATTTTCTATGTTGCTTCAAAATTCCTTAACTCAATTTAACACTTCCCTCTGATTTACTTTTCAAAAATAGACAATGTTTTCTTGAATAACACTTGTAATAAACTATACATGCATCTTGATTTAGACAGAGAAGGAACATTCACTGGACCATAAAATATCAGAATGAATATAATCAAGCAAACCAGAAAATTTGTGAGGACTGGAATAAAATGAAACACGGTGTTGTTTTCCATATATGCAATGTTCACAAAATTCAAATTGGAGGTTACAATCATCAAGCCCTTCAACCAGGTTTTTATTCCTTATGGTTTTTAAACCTTTTTCTCCAATATGGCCTAGCCTATGATGCCAGAGCATAGTCTTTTCTGCTAGAAGTTTAACTTCCATAGATTTTACACAATCAGGAACTTTTTCCTCTTTTCCTCCATGAGTAGTTTTCTATGACTTTGCAGAGACACTATTGCATTGAACAACATGTGCATCCAGCTTATACAAGGTACCAATTTGAGCACCCCTCGCTAGCACCATTGAGCCTCTATTCATCTTACAGCCATTTCTAGAGAACGTGACTTGCACTCCAACATCATCTTATACAACGAAAGTAGATTTCAAGCCGTGACTGTATATGCATTACATCATTGATTCTCTTCACTCTTCCATCAGGGAATTGAATTCTGACTCTTCCACAACCAACTATCTCCAAAGATGAATCACTTTCCAAATACACCCTTCCACCATCGTATTGTTCATACTTAGTGAACCAATCTCTATGATATGTCATGTGAAAGATTCTCCTGTCTGACCAACCAGTATATCATCTCGATGCCTCATGTAGCCAAGGTCGCATGAAGGTGTTCAGATCACTTGAGAAGAATCATTATGAAGAATTCCTTCTTCTTCTTTTTTCCTTTTACAATCCTTTTTCTTATTACGACCAAAGTCGCATAATTCCACAACATTTTCACTTTGGACTTCTTTTCCAGAGACTTTTAGATCTCCCTTTCCATTTCGATTTACTTGGGGACTTCTTCTCTTTTGCTTTCTCTCTCTTTTCGGAATCTTCCTAATTGCAAGGGCCTCCTTCACCATCTCTTTTAAGATTTCTTCTCTATCTCTTTAAGTGATAATAAAATAGCTAAATAACATCTTTCCATTCAAACTGGATAACAGATTCTACATGCAATGTGATCCTAAGAATCAGTAAAGCAACATACAGCATACAGTTCCATCCTCTCATCAATCTTCACACCAACAATGTTAATCAGGTAATCAAAGATGTTTGAATGTGTTCAACTGATTAGTTGTAATAGATCCTCCAGATGTCAAAGAGTACAACTTCTTTTCCTCAAGAACAATTTTATTCTACCAAGGACTTTCTCTCATAGCTAGAAAGTTCGCTTTTTTTCCATGCAAGGAAGATGCAATCTTTTCTTCATGAACATCCAAAAGAACAAGTCTTCCAAATGCAGCCTTTTATCACTCTTTTTTAGATTTTCTATCCGGGTGAAGGTCCTAAATCTCTCGAGCTTCATGAAGGAAATTGCCTGCATATAGCAAGCCGCTGTGATCATGATCAACCAAAGATCTTCCATTTTTAAGTTTCCACAACTCAAAATTGCTGCCATTGACTTTCTGCCACCTCTAATCTTTTTCTTGGATATATTTCATCTCAACATATAATTCAAATTACCAAACTTCTACAAGACTCCCACTGAACAGAATTGACACAAAAAACCCAACGTACCCACAAGGATAACACAACTGACCAAGCCCTGATACCACTTGTAAGGAAAGCTAAGGTGCATAAACAACTCTCCTAACGTCAAAACCTCAGGGAAGAATGCAAAGGTGCTTTTAATTTTTCAATTACACTCCAATTAAGATACACTTGAAAGCAATAACAGAAATAGAGAAACAAACATACATAGATGAACACCAAATTTACATGGGAAAACCCTTACGGGAGGAAAACCCACCACACCAAGAAAAACCCCTTTGTATTACAGTAATGAAATTACATACAGAGTACGGGCTTCACTCTCTGATGTCAATTTATAGCATCATTCACAATGATCAACCTTGTACAGAATATTCAAGTTACAATACTCTCATAATTGAATTCTCACTAATCATACATCGAACCATTCATCCAACATTCATCCATCAAACCATCAAACCGAACATCATCTGCAACTCCAGAATATATTCATGTCATTCCTGTCTATTGAACTTCCTCACAGAACTGCCACAACAGACTAACTTCCAACGGTTCCCATTCGGCTTCTTTGATTGGCCGGAGACACCACGTAGGATAGTCACCACTCAGTCAAAGGCGTTCAATTTTTATTCGCATGTCGGTTAGACACTAACCGTGTCTCCCCAATGCCACAAAGCCTGATCAAAGTTATCGCCAAGAGTCCTTACTATTGGCAAGAGGTTATAACGATATCCATCACATGTATCGCTATTTGGCAAGACCATCATTATTCGGTGAGACATCATACTAAAGTTCCAAAGTCACTTAGACGTTAGCATTTCCATTGGCGAGACTATCGCTACTCGCCAAGAGATCACACCAAGCCTTCAAGTCACATAGAAATATCCTACCATCAACAAGACTTACCGCTATCGCTGAGAGGTAATACCGAGCCCTCAAGTCATACCGAGCACCAAACAGTCGCCAGGAGTCCTACCGACAACAGACTACCCCATCGCTGAGACAAACATCCATCGCTAAGAATTTATACCGAAGCCTTCATGTTATCCCGATGACTCCGAGTGTAGCTATTTAGTGAGACATACCATCTATCGCCAAGAGTTCTTCCCGAAGACTTTGTGTTAATCCGATACTCTGAGTGTATAACCGTCGGCGAGACTTTCCATATTGATATGAGTCATATCGAGCATTCAAATCTCTCCCCGAAGACTTCTATTGCCACAAGTCTCCCCGATCACCTTTATGAACAACCTGTCATCCAGACCAATTCACTCGGTAGAGGGTTATAGTGAACACAACGAGTCACAACAATAGCTCTAGTTAGCAAGACATCAACAAGGTCTTGACGACCTGAACATTCCACAAGATTAGAAAACTGCTAGTCGGCCAGACAAAGTGAATGTCACACCGAATTTTCTCTTTCAGAGGTTTCAGCCTGTGAGATTGAGGCACATAATTCCAACACACTTGGACACGTACCTTTGGTGCTCCTCCCATTCCTAAAGATCCTAAACAGTTGTACACACTTCTCGACCTTCATTACTCCACCATGAATTCCACATATCGAGGACATCCTTCCTCAACCATATCCATGAGTACCACAAGTATGCCTACCATCACGCAAAGCAATGCAAATCAAGTATCTCAAAATAGCATGCAAGAGTATGGGTGATCCCAAAAAATTTGTTTACAATTCTGTTGAGGAAGGAAAATCGCAAAAAATGCCCCCATAAAGAAAATTTTTGATTTTGGGGGGTTTGCACGAACTAGGAGTCCAAGTGGACCCAAGAGGGGTTTGCTCAGACCCCCATTCGAGTGAACCATATTAAATGGTCAAACCCACTTTTTTCATGTTTTCCAAAATGAAAACAAAGGGAATTTTTGAAAAAAGGGGGGTTTGCTTGAACCACCCTTTGAGCGAACCCCCATTCGCTCGAAAGGTCAAGGGGGATTCACTCGAAGGGGGGTTCACTCAAAACCCCCCTTTTCCACCTTCTCTCCCTCTTGCACCAAATATCTGAAAAATTTTCCCTTCAAAGCTCGGGTAGAGGATGAAAATGGAGGAGACTTAACAGACCCAACTAGATGATGGTAGTCCTGAACGAGCACCAACAAATATAATTTTATATACTGATTTTATCTATGCATTTATTTTTTTTGTGCCTGACTAAAATATAGGTTTTTCACCGTGTAACCGCCTTTTGTTTTGCACATGTGAAAAAATAGCATTATCAAAAATACAAAATTCTAAAAATCGTTTAGGCAGGTATTGATGTCCTGATCCAAAGAAAAAAATTTTGTTCCTAATACATACACAAAAATTTATGTTGTATACAGTCTGCCTATATCTGAATCGTAATTGGTTTGACTTAGAAACTTGATTAAGGAAAAAATATATAATAAAACACTATAAAATCAAATGAACTAGTTAGATATCATAGTTACAAATCTAAATTCGAAAAAAATAGAATTTTATCCTTCATAGAAAAAAAGTTATGTTGTATACGGTGAGCATCACTCCTTAAAAATGGTGTTTACTGATAAAAACTAGTTTTCGAAGGAGATGGAAAAAGAAGTGCAATCTGATTCCAAAAATTTTGAAAAAAATATATTTAGAATCTATAGACGAAATTTCACAAATCACTAGTTTGCATCATCTTCAAATTTCTCACGGTTTAGCTGCTATAGGTTCCTAAAAGTGGAGATTTAGTTAGAAAAAATCAATTTAGTGTCTAGTTTGGCCAAAAATTGTAAACCAGTATTGTGGGATCACCCATATATCAATACCATACCACAGATTCAACCCTTAAAGAAAATAGGGACATCCTTACCCAATCCTCCAATTAGTTCATCCATGCCATTGGTTTCACAAAACACATCCATCCCATCCATTATTAACTCATCTCAAAGCAATCCCTTAGTAACAAATCCTGCCAACACAAGTAATACATTATCTACATCCCTAACACAAGGAAATCCTCAAGACATGGGACAAGGAAACCTTTTTAATCAATGGACTCAAGGTCCTAGTATGTCATTTCCATTGCATAATCTAATGGAACCATTCTCATCTTTTCCCACACTCCCCTTTACTATGCCAAATCAAACAGGATCTCAAACATACATTCCTCCACCACAATCTACTATCTTACAAGGAATACTAACCAAGGGAATCCCCAACATCTCATCACCAATCCATTACCCACTCAAAACATTAATATCCATAATCTTCCACCGATGTCCCAACAGAAACCTGATCCCTCATTGCAAGTGCACGCCTTAGCCTTACAACAAGCACAACAAGCCTATCAACAAGTGCTAGTGGCATCACAACAACAACAACAACAACAAGTAGCACAACAATCAGCCTTAGAACAACAACAAAAAACAGCCCTAGCAGCACAACAAGCATCCTTAGCACAATAACAACAACAAGAAACCTTAGCACATCATCAACAACAACAAGTAGCATTAGCAGCAGAACAACAACATCAAGCCTATCAAGCAACTTTAGCATCACAACAACAACATCAGGCCCAACAACAAGCCCTAGTGGTGCAACAACAACAAAAAGCTCAACAGCAAGCCTTACTAGTTCAACAGTATTCCCAACAACAACAACAAATTTCCTATTATAATCCTCAATCGAACATCGTGAATCCAAATGCATTAGGAACATATACATCAATACCCCAATCACCTTCACTAAATCTTACACCACCATACACCCCATACAATTCATCCATCATCCCACCATATGTTCTTCCACCCAACCCGCAAGACAATCTAGCATCACAATTTAAGACACTCTCACAAGAAATGTAGGACCTTCGCATGGGCAAGGAAAAGAAGCCCCATATATAGAACTTGTGTCCATATCCATTCGATTGAAACATCACAATAGTACCATTCCCTCCTGGTTTTGAAACACCCAAATTTGATAAGTATAAAGGGAGATGAAGTCATGTGGACCATAGCAAAGAATTTAATGTCATGTGCATGGAGGTGGCCTACAATGATTCATATTTGATGTGCCTCTTCCCTCGACGTTTAACAAGTCTTGCTATGGATTGGTTTTCTCATTTTCCTCCCGGTATCAAAAATTTTCAAGAAATTACTGATAAATTTATTGATCATTTCTCCTTCAATCTTGACATGGATGTTAGTCTAGAGGAATTGTACACTCTTAGGAAAAATAAAGGAGAAACTTTCGCTAATTTCTTACAACTATGGAGACAGAGAGCTAGTAAGAGCAAGTGGCCTCTTCCCGATGAACAAGTGGGAATCATCATCGCCAATATAGATCTAGATCTATCCTTCCACTTAAAAATGGAGTGCATCACATCATATGATGAGCTTGTCCCTAGAGCCCTTCACATCGAGAGAGCTCTAATCTCACAGGGAAATACTCAAGCTTACAAAGAAAATCGCCTATCAACTAGTTCAAATGACAAGCCTCATGTTTGGGCTAAGAACAAGAACATGACAAATGATGGTGAGGGTAGATGCTAAGGTAATCCTAAGTGCTCTAAGGCTAAACAACAATCAAGTTGCTAACATCCAACCAACTGTGCAGCAAACAACACCTTCTCAGAACAATCAGATCAACAATATTGAAATGCAAAGGCGAACCCCTAACAAGAACAACTACCCTAAATGCAAGTACACACAGCTATCTGAACCCATCAAAACTATCATGAGAAAGTTGGTAGAGTCAAATCTGATCACACTTCCTAACTTTGAAAACTACCAAGAACCCCAAGAGAAACTATCCTAGTACAACGAGAAGGACCTTTGTAATTTTCACAAGATTAAAGGACATAAAACAACAAACTGCATGAGGCTCAAAAACATTATCCAAGACCTCATAGAGAACGATACTATATCTATTGAGGTACCATATGGGAACTAGGATCTTAAGATATACAAGAACCCCATGCTAGATCATAACAAAGCAAACAACACTGGAAAATCCAAAGATTATACGAACGTACAACATACCTATTCCAATGTAGTTGCTTCCTATGATAGCGTCATCATTGTCATCACCATTAAAGGGTATAGTGCAGAGTGTGGATTCACCATACGACATGGTGAAATCACCATTCAAGGAGTCCCACCCCAATCTAGGGAACAATCTACTCTGCCAGCATCAAGTACCAACAAGTACAATCTCTTAGAACATCTCAAAAAGACCCCCACACAGATATCACTCCTAGAACTGTTGAGGCTATCACCTGCACATAAGGAAATCTTGGAGAAAGCTTTATCAAAGTCATATGTTCTTGAGGATATTGATACCGATCAGTTTCAAGCTATGGTAGGCCATATTGCTAATCATTTTCTCACCTTCTCCAAGAAAGACCTGTCGTCACAGCCATCTAATAACTGTGATTTACACCTTGAGGTTATCATTCATAAGAACAAGGTCAAAAGAGTCTTAGTAGATGGAGGTGGTAGATTGAATATTTTCTCCCTTCAACTGATAATTTTTTTTGGCTATTCAGAGGATACTATTGAGAGGACAAAGAGTACCACCATCAGGACATACGATGACCAAGAACGGGTATCACAAGGGATCATTGCACTTCCCATCCAAGTATGCCCTCTCATTGCAGAAACTACATGTCAAGTGTTGGACCTTGATCTCCCCTAAAACATTTTGCTTGGTCGACCATGGATCCATGCTTTAAAATATGTAGCCTCGACTTATCATTAATGTGTGAAGTTTCCTTTCGAGGGCAGAGAAATTACTATCCATGGAGATTCTGAGCCTTTTTACTATTGCAAAAATCTTGAAGCCAAGTTCTATAAAATTCCCAAAATGCCTAAGAATGGAGAAGCGCCTACATCTTCCACCTCATTTGTTGACCCATCATCCCTTGCATCTACTTCTAAAACAAAGGCACCTATTGTGCAGGGCATACCTAATATCAAAGCAGTGATTCAAGATGATGGTTGTGGGAACTACAAGCTATTGAGAGACACCTTTTTCATAGGAGAGTTACCTATTTCTCCTCAGTCTCATGGGAAACCCACATCTAGCACCAAAGAGCCTAAAACCATCAAGATGGAAGCTACTACCTTCACCAAGTAGGGAGATTTGAATCAAGAAGATGTTAATGAGAAGGATGTCTCTAAACTCCTCTATAACGATGAATGACTTGTCCCTATTCTTCCCATGGAAGATGATAACAAAGGCTTATAGCTCATGCAAAATTAGGGATATAACAAGAATGAGAAGCTAGGATATAATGATAATGGTTTGCTAGAAACCATCGTTCCTGAGAAATGACTAAAGAATCTCAGCCTAGGTTGTACTACTAGAAAGGTCACCCTTATTAGAAAAGGCACTTCTGCTAAATGGGTTGAAGCTTCCTCTTGGTTACCTACATCATGTGATATGACCTTAGATGAATTCCCTCTTGATGTTGCCAATATATTTGAGAAAAATACCCTCTTCATGATATCTATTACATCCTTTACTCCAAATAGTCAACCAACTAAAATATGCCTAGTCTACCCACAACTTATTGACATGGACCAACAAGGACCACCAATTCTTGATTTCTTCAAAAATGATGAAGAGATCTCAGAATTCATGGGACTTCATGAAAAATTACCATGGGAAGATCACAAAGCAGGTTTCACATAGGGCTAGATATAGAGGCATACTACGAGGAGACGATTGAATCCTTCAGTCACAAAATTGACGAAATGCAACTAACAGGAAGATTTTTAAGTGAAACCACATTGTGGCACTTTCTAATCCTAAAAAATTAAAAACAAAGGATGCATACAACATTGAAAACCTCTCTGAGGCACCCAAGGATGAGGGATTCAATCTCCCCCTTAGTGAAATGCATCCAAAGAAGTTATAATTCCTAGCAGAAAAGGCCACACCAGTCAATATGGGTACCGAAGAAGAACCTAAGATTACTTTCTATGTCGAATCCTTGTTGGATGAAGAGCAAACAAACCTGGTAGCATTCCTCAAAAGAGCACAGAGCTAACTTCGCATGGTCATACACAAATATTCCAAGGCTTGATCCATAGTTGTGCATCACTTCGCAGTCTATCCTGAAGCTAAGCCAGTCAAGCAAAAATTAAGGAAGATGCACCCTCAGATAGTATTGTTGGTGAAACTGGAGTTACAAAAGCCTCTTGACATTGGATTCATCCAACCGATAGATTATCCTGAGTGGGTTTCAAACCTAGTACAAGTCTCAAAACCCATTGGGGGCATCAAAAGATGCACTGATTTCAGAGTCTTAAACAAGGCATGTTCAAAGGATGATTTCCCTCTTCCTAACATCGATCTCATTATTGACTTAACAGCAGGGCATGAAATGTTGTCACTCATGGATGGTTTTTCAAGCTACAATCAAATCATAAATTCCAAAGAAGATCAACACAAAACTGTGTTCACTTGTCCATGGGGAACCTATTGTTGGAATGTGATGCCATTTGGGCTAAAGAATACAAGAGAAACCTATCAAAGGGCAATGACCCTCATCTTTCACAACATGATCCACAAAATAGTTGAATATTATGTGGACAATATTTTGGAAAAATCAAGGAAAAGGAGTGAGAACATGCAAGTCTTAGGACCCATCTTTGACAGGCTGGAAGAATACAAAGTAAGGCTAAATCCAAAAAAGTGTGTCTTTGGGGTCACATCGGGGAAACTTTTGGACTTCATCATCTCACAAAGAGGGATAGAAATCGACTCAGCAAAGGTAAAATCCATCCTAGACATGGAACCACCGCAAACACTAAAGTAGGTGAGAGGGTTACAAGGAAGATTGCAGTCCATCAGAAGGTCCATAATGCAACTATCAGATAAAATCCACCCCTTTTCACATCTTCTTCATAAAGGGATAACCTACAAGTGGGATGAGAAGTGTGACAAATCTTTTCAATAGATCAAAGACTATCTACTAACACCTCCAATGCTTATGCCACCAATATCGAACAAACCACTGATCCTGAATATCTCAATAACACCAGTAGCACTAGGAGCTCTATTAGCACAACATGATGAAAATGGAAAGGAAAGAGCTATTTACTACATCAACAAAACTTTGGTGGGCTATGAAATGAACTATTCACCCATTGAGAAGGCATGCCTAGCAGTATTTTTGCTTCACAAAAATTCAGACACTACATGTTGTCACATCAAATCAAGCTCATTGCAAAGATTGACCCATTAAAATACCTATTATCTAAAGCAACTCTCACAGGATGAATGTCCAAATGGGTGATGATCTTAACAAAATTTGACATAGAGTATGTAGAGTGTAAGGAAATCAAAGGACAAGTGATCATAGACCAACTAGCAGAAGCACCTATCTACACTAAGAACCCTCTGATATATGAGTTCCTTGATGAATCAGTGTTCCTTATCAATCTCACAAGTCAGTGGAAGATGTAATTTGATGGATCGTTCACTCAACATGGATCAGGAACAAGCATTCTTTGCATCACCCCTCAAGGTGATTGCATTCCAAAGTCATATCGACTATCATTCTTGTGTACTAATAGCATTATTGAGTACGAAGCCCTAATCACAAGTTTAAGGATAGTGGTTTAGTGGAAGATACAAGAAATGAAAGTATATGGAGATTCACAGCTGGTTATCAACCAAGTCAATGATGACTATCAAACTAAGAATGATAAGCTCAGTCCTTACAAAAACATGGTAGACAATCTCAAGGACCTTTTTATAGACATAACTTTTGACCAGATTCCTCGCATTAACAATAAAGTAGCAGACGCCATGGCAATGATCGAATCACTACTAGACCTTCCAAACAACATCCTCTAATGTGAATTCTTGGTAGAACAACTTCTCATACCAACTTCCAAGATCCCTAAATTAGAATTCACATGTGTCATTGTTGGTCCTAGAACCCCATGGTACCATGACATCTTTACCTACCTAAGTAGAGGAACCCTCCCATCCGATATCACCTCAAACCTTAAAAAGACCTTTGTTAAAAAGGTGTCCCAATTCGTTATCTTAGGTGATATTCTTTACTGTCAAATCATCGAAGGGGAATTGTTACGATGTCTTAACCAAGACGAAGCCTTAACTGCATTAACATAAGTACATGATGGCATATCTAGGTCCCATTCTAGTGGTATGACATTAGCTAAGAAACTGTTGAGGACAGGGTACTATTGGCCAACCATGGAAAAGGAAGCTCATCAGTACGTGCAGAAGTGTGTCCAATGTCAACAGCATGGAGATCTGATTCATGCTCCAGCTCAAGAATTGCAGCCAATGATTACACCCTAGCCTTTTTCATAGTTGGGGCTTGACCTCATAGGAAAAATCACCCCAACCTCATCCAATCGCCACAAGTTTATCAGAACTGCCACTGAGTACTTTACTAAGTGGGTTGAAGCCATTCTTATGACCTACATAATGGGGAAACAAATTGCCAAGTTTATCCTAAATTATCTAATTTTCCGCTATGGTGTTCCACAAACCCTAATCTCAAACAATGGAACACCCTTTAAGAATCGGGATGTGAAAGAGCTATGTCAAAGAGCCAACATCCAACACTGATTCTCTACCTCGTATTATCCCCAAAGAAATGGCTAAGTTGAGGCTACGAATAAAACTATCCTAAAAATCCTGAAGAAAATAGTCGATGAAGTTGGTCATGACTAGCATCTGCAACTAAATCCTGCTCTCTAGGCCTATCAAACCAGTATTTGCACGCCAACAGGCGCAAGCCCTTTCTCCTTGGTCTTTGGATTAGAAGTTATCTTTCCTATTGAGGTTGAGCTCCCATCATTGCGAGTGTCACTACAGAACTTGATCACCGATGAAGAATACAAAGTATCTTAGCTGAATGAGCTAGAATTCCTAGATGAGCATTGTCTCGATGCTCTCAATCACTTGCAAGTATACCAAAACTGACTAAAACATAGCTATAATAATAGGATCAAATTTTGGTCTTTCCAAGTAGGGGATCTTGTCCTAAAGCAAAATCAAAAGAACCTTCCAGATCAGGAAAGTAAAGGAAAGTTTGAGCCTAACTCATTGGGTCCCTTTGTCATCATAGCTATTTATAGATCAGGAGCATACCAATTGTCAACACCTGAAGGAGAACCCTTGCAGGATCCAACTAAGAGCTTGCATCTCAAAAAGGTTTATGCCTAGTCTTGAAGGGTGTAAATCTGAAAATACAAAAAAATAAAAATAATCAAAATTCAATCAAATGAGAAAAAGGATTGAAAAAGTAAAAAAAAAAATTGTACTCTACTTCAGTGGCGCTTTGGGAAAGTACCTTGGTGAAAACTTGGAAAACAGCTGCCTTGCATAAATAAAGCACCTCCATCTATTATTTGGATCTTTTGTCCTATCATTCTTTGCACCACCATTTATCCATCGCCTATCGACATCCTTATCATAGCTTGATATTGTGAAGCATCATGATCCATTTAGTACTACTTGGCATATTCCAAAGGTCATTTTATCCTACCTTTATTGAAGTAGTCTAACATGTCACGCTAGGGGGACTTCATTATGGATCATATCAAGCTCTTTTGTATCTTAAGGTTGTCAAAAATACCAAAAAAATCCATAAAATCTCATCAAAAATACCAAAAACATTCGTAAAATGTTCATTAGAAAATCCAAAAACATTCAAAAAAATTTAAAGGAAAAATCCAAAACATCTAAAACACATCAAAATCCTAAAAAGGTCAAAGATCGAAAATCCAAAAAAAATTGTACCCTTGTCGAACTATGTTGTCTTTGAGCTTGAACATAGGCAAGGCCATCATTGATGTGCCCCCGAGACACCTTAGGTCAATCTTTTAGGAGTCCACCATAATAAATTGGCATTCTGTCACCTGCGCATTTCTCATCTTGTCAATAAGTCGAGTCAGTCAAACTACATTTTCTCTGAACTTGAATGTAGGAAATGCACACATGCCCTGCAGACAACGTCCTAGGTTATTCTTGGTGAGTCTGAAGTAAATTGGTATTCCATCATCTGCGGCATTTCTATCTTACAATACTGGTAGATATCGAACTACGTGGTTCCTCAGATGTATAACATAGGCAGCGCTTTATCTTTTGATCAGCTCCCCGACCTCAGATAGGTCTTTAGGTTATAACTCGGGGTCAAACCTTGGAAACCAAAACATCCAAATATCCGTGAAACAAAACATCCAAATATTCAAAAAACACAAAAACATTAGAAAATTCAAAATTCAAAAACATTAGAAAACATTTGAAAGCCCTAAATAGCCTCAAAAAATCAAAAAACCCAAAACATCCACATAAATTTTAGAAAAGACCAAAAACATTGAAATATTCCAAAAAAATCCAAAACCACCCATCCCATCTCGCTTTCACCTATAATAACTTTCACCCATAATAAATTGATTGGCACCTTCACCCTTTGGCAAAACAAATAGAAAACAAGTATAGCAATTCGTAAAGTGAGAACCTAAGTGTCAAAATCTAAAGTATAGATCATAGGTAAATGTGTCAGTGAAGTTTATATCAGCGGATTATTATAAAGTTCATCATCATCCTAACATTAAACAACTACCTGATCAACATTTCCTAGGATGTATCCTTCCTATGATGGACATCAGTATTAGGCATCACCTTAGCTAAATTAAACATGCAAGAGATATAGATCACATTGACTGTCTGTCTTTGATCTTTTCCTATAATTTATCTTAATGACCCATTTTGAGGACCTCTTGATGATTTCTATAAAAATAATTTAGAGAGAAAGAAATGGGGCATCGATCATGATCTTTTTTTTGTTATGCTTGTGGATAATTTTGTAAAATAATCTTGGCACATACTTGCTTAGTTGTGTGTAGGAAGGTCGTTTGGAGTATGTTGTTGACTATTGTGTATGCTTTGGTCCAATATATTCTAAGTTTCTAACTTACATTCCAACGAGGTTTTCGTATGTAAAGATGTGAAAATGAACTATCATATTTATTTACCAAGTCAAAATCCATTACACTAGATACAACGTCGTCTTGGTTATCAATACCTTGATGCATCATGTCTATGTGTTATATCAAACAATAAGGAACGACGAAAAATCTCAATCCCAAAATGTGAGAAACTCATCATCCTACATTCATCCTCATCATGCATGTCTCATCACCATCTCTAATAAAGTCTTGGTGGATCATAGACTGCTTGATCTTTTAGCCAATTCATCAAAATCAATGGCTGCCCAGTCTTTTTTTCTAATGTATTCTTCCATGCCAACCCCGACATTATGACAGTCAACAAAAACATCATCAATGCATCCATCCTACATCCACGAATCATCAACATACATGCATCTCATAATCATATATGTTGCATTATCATTTAAGTTGTAATGAATAATATAGATTTGTTATTATAAGCATCTTAAATCGTAGCATCACATATCATAAGTTCCATTGCATATCATATTATAAACATACATCACATTGAATTCTCATAAGAAAACATCTATATTAACCATCCATACATCCATATGCATACATGATCATCTCATAAAATTGCATGGAAAATACACAAGAAAAAATGCATCCATAACATATGCATATCATATCATATCACGAAAAGATACTAAAAAAGAATATAATATTGCATCCATACATATCATAACATCGAATATCATCTCATAGCATCACATATCACATAAGCATAAATAAAGTGCAACCATACATGATCAAATATAATCATCTCATATCATACAATCATAAACATGTAATAAAATGAACATATCATATAAAATCCATATCTGTATCATATATATATCAAAAAATGAATGTCATGGTACAAAATCTGGATCAGTGTATGCATATCGATCATAAATACAATATCCATGAGGCTATAAAAAATGATCCCATGAATATATATCTATGTCAAAGAATGGGGCAACAAAATCAAAAAATGTATGTACACTAGAAGCTAGCCCTGATGGTTGCTCCCCTCTCCAGCCTACCTCTTTGGATGCTCCTCAAATCTAGACTGTTTGTCGCTCCTCTATGAAAAGTCGGGTTTTCTAAGTCACACTGACACATCTCGGTGGTAATGCATCCTATAATATGCCACCTCAATCATGGCCTCTTTATACAATCATATGGATGTAGTCTTGCCCTGGCTGGTTGCTGTCATCACCTCTATCTAGTGTTGCTGCTAGATCTCATGATCTCTCTCCGTGGTCATAGCCTGTAACTGCTACCTAGTGTGGTCCCTCTCCACTGTGATGGGCACTACCTACTATCTAGCCTAGTCCTACTTAGTAGTAATAGCCAAAATCTGTTGGTGGGCCCGATCCCACTCACCTATCAAAACCTACACCTACTACTACAACTGCTAAATCCGGATATCTCTCGCATTTGGCAGTGGTGGTTGTGCAGGATGCTACTGAACCGGAGGCTACTTAACTCAAATGGTGGAGCCTCTAAAATCACCTTATCTTGAAGCATTTCGTATTGTCCTTTTTCTTGGTCTATAAATGTCCCTCGCCTCTTCATTTCCTACCCTCCTCTCCCTCTAGGTCTCCCTCACAGAGGAGCACTCGCTAGATTTGTCAAGCATCGAGGAGGTGTGAACCATGCATCATAAACATGCATTGTCTATGTGATCGCATGACCCTGGTCATAGGACCATGGCTAAGCTACCAACTCCATGAATCCCTCCACCACCTCTAGAGCTGGAATAGTGGGTCTCCATGTGGGTACCTCTCAATCAAACCTAACAAAAATGGCTTTGTAAGCATCATCGGGCCTGTCCTATTGCTTGTTGAACTGCTATGCAACTCTATCTGGCAGGTATCACTCTATAATCGTATGCTCCTAACCCTACATATATCGGGTCTATCTAGCAAAAAATAACTATTGTGCATCGTCATACCATCCTGGCATCTGTCACCAAGGTCGCCACCTAAATATTGTCATGTCATCCAGTACTCGCCGCTAGTATGGGAACCCAATCTATCCAATGTGTTGTAGGGTAATGGCACCTCTACACCACCAAATCACTAGATCATCCCGCTCAACATCGGCTATATGTACTATTGATCAGAGCATAGCTATATGCTCTGACACCTAGATGTGAACCAGGGTCACCCCTGCACCAATGGCTTTATCATTACAATAGACAAAGTTGTGCATGCCATGATATAATGAGGCTAGCATCACTGGGCCCCATGCGAATAAAGACCTCATGTGGAGCATCCATGCCATGCTAGGCCCCATCCTAGGTTGAACCCTCTACTCCATCAGTTTGGAGTTTCCAAACCTGAAATGATGGCTACAATAATCAATCGAAACATGGGCACGTGACCTTTATACATCTCGAGGTCAATTTGTGATGTGACTAGGGAAATGTTCTCCAACTTCATCACCTTGTGACATGTATCATATTTGGCATCAACATCATATATCACCCACTCGCCATGTATTGGAAAATGCATAATACACCACATATCCTCTAAGGTAATTGTTGCCTCGCCTATCGGGAGGTGAAACGACGAAGTCTCACTAAGAGCAATCATCATAGCTAAATGAGTCCAAACGATGGGCACATATGCAATGTACCAAAGGTTGATCTCTCCCAAGTGCTCCTGGTGTAACTCTGACAAATCACCTAGTCTCTCCAAAACTATGGGCCTGTGCTCACGCGAAATTAGTGGTGGAATGACCTCCTACACCCACGAAGCACACAACGTCAAAAATCAAAGAAATTTGAATCAATTTGAAATTTTTAGCTCAAAAATCACAAGTGTCACTATTTACAATAGCATCACTATAATCCAATTCCAAATTGTGACGCCCGAAGGAATTTCAAATTGCAAATTGCAAAGTGTGTCGCCAACCATAGGGGCATCGCGATTTAAGCTTTAGAAACCCTAACCCTAATTTCCAAATCTGGAAGTGTTGCTATATATACATGTATTGCAATTTAAAATTGAAAACCCTAATTTTAAATTGTGAACTACATTGCTATATACATATGCATTGTTATAATTCATTTTAGCGTTGTCGATTCTCAAATGGGCATCACTATATAGCAACGCCGCCAACGTTTAAAATTCAAAGTGCAATAAATGCATCAAAAAGTCAAATTTCAAATCAAGTTTTGAGTTACATACAAGTGTTCTTGAGCCTGGAATCCACTAATACTCTCGAACTTGGTCAAAAATGTGTCGTAGGAGTTTTCGTTGTGCCATTTCGTCAAAGGGTCAGAGCTCAAAACAACAAGAATCTATATGGTGTGAATGCACAAATAAATTGAAAGTGACCCTTCTTAGCTTATTTATGCTAGAAAATTAGGGTTTTTTGCCCTAATTTCATATTCAAGCTAGGTTTTATCATCATTTTCACCAATTTTTCCAAACTAGACCTTATTTTGAATCATTTTTTGCATTTTTTACATAATTCTTGCATCTCGAAACCTTTATGGACCCCATGGGGCAACTTTTCACCTTTGTCAAGAAATCAACCCAAAATTCAAAAATTTTGCCTTTAATTTCTCAAAGTGGAATCACTTTATTCCTTCCGTTAAAAGTATTCTCCAAAAAAGAAAAAGAAATTATTTTTTGATTTAAGTGCATTTTATCTAAGAAGTTTTATTCTTTCAAACCTACAACAAGTACTTTATTTCCAAAGAGGGCATAATGTGTATAATAATTCAAAAATGCCTCGAATAGATATCAATATGCACTCAAACAAGCATACCAACATTATTTCCTTTTAACTCGTCTCTTTTTCAAGCACTAATTTAAATTGAAGCTCAGCTATTTGAATTTGATTATTCTATTTAGCCCATTAACCAATCTACCCAAATCAAAAGCATCTCTTCACTAATATTTCTGATCTCATTAAATTAAATACATCAAAAATATTTAATTTAATTCTAGTTCTTTAATTTAATTAAATAACCCTAAGTTATTTTAATTAAATGTCATTTCATCTCCCCATTCATTAAATCATTTAATCTTCAATGAATGTATCACTTTTAATTATTCAAACCTCCTAATTGTATGTATAACCTTGGTTCATCATAAATGTCTGGTTCTCCAGTGGAATATTCAGCTAGGGCAACATTCTCATCTTTTTTTGCACAATTAAAAAAATTTTAATTTGAAAATATGTTTTATCTCACCCATGAGGAATATTCCAAAGAATATTCTTCTCCTCCAATCACTTGAATTTTGGCTCTTCTGAGGTGCTTGTACTTAACTTTTGATAGAGTCACCCTCAGGACTCATGGCAGTGTCAGTAAAGGTTTTGTTTGGAACAAATATGAGCCCTTGATTAATTCTCATCTTGCACTCTCATCCATTGATGAGAATCCATGATCCATACCTCCTATTTCCTCCATTTTTAATAATTGATTAATCCTTTTGATCTTAGTCCTCCATTCCTCATTTGCTCTCTGATAAATAGAACACTATTTGTAGACAAATGGATCCATCTTTTAATTGCAAACTTATGTTGTTGAATTCACTTGCATTCACACTCTCAAGTTACTCACTTTTAGCTAATTTTAGTTAATTTTTAGTTGAATAATACCATTTACATCCATTTCAATTTGCCTCCCACGCATCCATCTTGAATATTGTTTTATAAATCAGGGTTTCCATCTTTAGCTTAGAAATTGTACTTTTAGATTATCTGTAACTGCATGAGACTCACCTTTACATAAAATCATCTTTAATTTACCTTGCATCATGCTTCAATTTACCATAAATCAAGTTTTCATCCATTTTACCACAAGTCGGTTTCATTGTGTATGTTTTTCATAATCTACCGTAGTTAGAATTTTTCGCTTTCTCCCGACGTGTTGTTTGTCCCCATCCGCTTTTGCAACACCCTCAAGCCAAAGCCCAGATGACTGGTGGGAGCCTAAAACGATCAAAATACCTTTGGCCAAGTTCATCTACCTAAATTTTTCCAAGTCATTTGCTAGTGCAGGCTGGACTCTGCAGGTTTCCCCTTTTATTTTTTCCCGATGTCTGTTAACCTTGGCAGACCCACGTTTAAGGGTTTCCTCTTGTCATTTTTCATTGCACTTTGTCGTTCACCTACAGTCAAACCTTCACATTCGCCCATCATGTAGATCTTGCATTTGGCCCTGTTATCCCGTCATTGTTGTTACCCCAGGTTAACCAACCCATCGCTTCAAAATTCGCTCAAGTCCAAATGTTTGGGGTCTTTTTCGCATAGTTTTCCTTCATCTGACAGCTTCCCGCACTCCTACGCCCATGGTTTCCAATGATAGTCTCATGTGTGGGTTTTGTATATGCGAAGGTTGGTTACCCCGTCGTCGTTGTCATGGCATCCATCACTCAATGTCTCCTCGCATCTCCTTACCCACTGACGTGGTAATGCGGGATCCACACACTCCTTGGCAGTCGTCTAAGCTCAACAACAGGGACATCCTTTGTAGACGACATACGACACATCCAAGCCTATGAAGTGGTTAAGGTGTGTGTTGCATAATATGCTACCACAAGAGGGTGCAAAAGGGAGAGGAAGATTGTGGGAATATGTTCATAACGCAGACCTCAAGCAATCTTTTAGAAGTTACTCTCCTTAAGGAAAGCTGTGAAGCCTGCAATAACAAGAAACTGAATTAAATGAGTAAAGTCTCGACTCCAAATGAAACTCACGCGCAGTGCCAAGACAAGGGATGATAATTGTTAAGAAATAAGGGTTGTTGTGGGTGCATTGCTTAGTTTTTATTCATCTATGGTTTCCAAGCCAAACCTACCATCCAGAGTGTTGTGAATCAGAGGCCAAATATAGCATGACTACACAATTTGCGTGCACCATTGAAATTCTTGGCGCCCATGGCCTGAAAGACGGAAGGTGGTAGATTTCCAAAATGTAGGGATTGGAATATTAGATTTGTTTAAAGAGGGAGCTTGGGAGACCAATTACATTGGCTTTAACTTGGGTTTGTCAAATGATAATGGTCAGATATGAAGCATACCGAGTTGAGCCTCGGAGTATAACTTTCCACAAAGGGGATCTTTCTTTCCACGAAGGGGATCTTTTAGGGATGTCCATCTTCATCATGAATGTGACGAATTTCCATCAACGGTGCCCCGCTCTTCTCCACCCACGTGATAGGGTGACAAACTTGGGTTGTGTGGGTTTTGCATGGTTCTACACAGCAAGTTGTTTAATGGTGGTACTACCAACAATGGGTTATGTCGGTCAAGGGTCCGTCTCTTCCAAGGTTGTTCCTCGATGACTATCTTAGCATGTCTACCCATGTGCTTTCTTCTGCATAGCTACACCACCCCAAACCCCGCAGGAATTTGGTCTAGCTATGTGATTGCTTGTTACATTGAATACTGAAGGAGATAGATAATTGAGATTCATGGACGCATTGACTGGATTGTGATTTTGTAGCTCGAACTCTACTCAACCATCTCCATTACCTGGGATGTCACCTTGACTCATGGAGCATTTCCCCGCAATTAAGACAATTGACTATAAATAACACAGATGAGGATACGACAACAATGTCTGGGCGGAAGAAAATTTTATGATCGAATGAAGTTGGATTATTGAGGAAATGCAGGTCCATTTCTTGTTATGGCCGCAATTCTTCCCGTAGCTATGTTTGAAGATGATATCTATGCAACAATACGTTGGCTCGACATTCTTGTACACATGCCTATTGGTTCACTCTTAAGAAACTTGAACCGATGCTACAATCAACAAAAGAAGGCGACGAGATGAGCCCACGCTGCCCCTTACAAATGACGATAATGGGACGATTATGGGGGGCAGTGGCTTACTCTGGAACTTGACTTGGTGGGAAAATTTCCCATCAAAGATCAATTACATCGCAATGGCAGGTTTTTTACAAAGTATAGATGAAAAGCTTATACCTCATGGGTGCCTTATTAAATAAACTGAGAATTCAAGTTTATCAGGAACGTGACTTACAAAATATACTAATATTTCGATGCTTGACTGATATGTCCTCTCGTTTCTTGCAGACTCTACCATCTCGCGCCAATGGGTCCTCCTACCATCCAACATGATGTCTTCAAAATGGTGGCCCTATGATGGTCATCTACAGTACCATACCCATCAGCGTCCTCCTTTGCGGGGACCGCTCCCTCCTTGGACTTTTATA
>VDFB02256400.1:0-54887 GCA_007258455.2 Sequoia sempervirens | reverse complement strand
AAGAACAAGTCAGACGAGTGTCAAGTAGGGAGGGTCATCACATAACTCTCATGGGATCCCCTAGCTCTTCCTCCAACTGAGGCGCTGGCACCCACCTATGGATTCCCTAGCCCTAAATCAGAACAACATAAAAATAACAATATCCAGAGGCAACAAGAAACAAGAACAACAAGGATGTCTAGTGGAGAGTGTCATCGCATAGCTCTCATGGGATCCCCTGGCACTTCCTCCTAACCGAGGCGCCGACACCCATCTATGGATCACCTGGCCCTTCCTCCTACTGAGGCGCTGGCACCATAGGGTAACTGATGCGGAGCCGATAATCTCTCATGAGGACGAGACTACGACTTTGCCGACCACGGCCTACTCAGTCTATCACTAGTCTACGGTAGCCCTAATGCATAGACGAGGAATCCAATTTTCTTTATCTTGTATGTTTTACTACCCATCCCCCTAAATTCTATTTTTTTTAGGTTATCACTTGTTTAACTACTCTTACGTGGGTTCCCCTGGCACTTCCTCTTACCCGAGGCGCCGGCGCCCACGAAGAGCCACTCTCCCTATGACCCTTAACACAAATCAAAACTAGGCAAGGGTTGAACTATAACATGTAAAGCATAACACTCAAAACAAACTCATGCGAGGCATTAACCCTCTCTCGATAACTCATAACCAAAAGTCTTAACAATTGTTCAACCCTTCCTAACATAAACCATTAAGTTTCGATTCCAAAAGTATAACCAAAACGAGAATAACATTCAAAGCATAAAACTCAAACAAAACATACGAGGCAAATCCATCTCGCGATATCTCGTAATCACAACGACTACAACCATGTACAACCATTCCAAATAATAAAGCTCAAAATCATGTAGTTTTCAAAACACAAAAAATACAAGTATAACATCGAAGGATATCAAACATGCCTCTGGAACAAGGTTACAAAATCAACAATAGGTTCCCACATCGAAGAGAAAAGTTACAACAATTAAATGGAAAACGATGACCAGATCACGTAAATTCATAACTTAAAGTAAACGATTAACCCAATTACACAAAACACTCCAATTTCGAAATGATATAAAGAAACACAAGAAGTTAATAATCCTACGTCAAAATATTTAATTCTTAACTAAAAACATCTGCTAACTATCTAAAAATACATAAAACCTCCAACCAAGAGAACTCGAGGAACCATTGAAATTAAAAACATACAATAACAATTTCACTATTATAAATAATTCGTTTCACTTAATAACTCATAAAATTCCACTTTATAATTTTCACAAATACAACCCAGCCCATAAATTCTAATCTTACCAACTAACTAAAATAAGGAATACAATTTATTTAAACTTACAAGCTATCTTATTTATTAAATACAATTTACTACAAATATATATATACTATATACATTTAAATACACACAGAAAATATATATATCATTTCTCCTTCATATAATTTTCAAAATTTTCAATTAAACAAAACAAAGATAATTATACTCAAATTATGAATATACACCATACACACACACACACACACATATATATATATATAAACATTTAACAAATATAAGAATTTATAAAAGAATTTATGTAAAAACAATATTTAGAAGTATATTAATAAAAATACATGTTTTAAAAATACCACTCAAATTTTTAAATAATAATTAAAATAAATAAAATTAAAAAAAAAAAAAAACATTAAACTTATCCCTCGCGCCGCCCTACGGATCGCCGCGTTGTTAGCCCACGGATCACACATTCTGTCCAAGCAGCGCAGGGGCAGGGGAGGGGGTATGGCCCTGCGCCGTCCCTCTCCTCTCCCATTTAATTATATAAGTTTAAATTTGTATTTATATTTATATTTTAAAAAAAAAAGTTTATTTATAAATTTTATTTTATTTTAAGTTTTATTTCTAAAAAATTAAATTCCGTCCTTTTCCAGGTACGGATTCTGGTGAATACAAAATTTTGGTGAATACAGAAGACATTCTTTTAAATAAAAAAAAAAAAAAGATACAGAAGATTAAATAAATATATTTGACATTTATATATATATGAGCATATACTCATAATTTTATTTAACAGAAGGAAGATAGATAAATATACAACAGTATCTTATAGTAACATAAGGAAATATATAAATATATTTTAAAAATAATATTTTATTACACAGACACGTTTTTTTTTATAACCAGAATTTTTAGAATGTATTGTAAAAATAAAATAAAATACAGATATAGAACATTGCCAAAAGACAATTTACTTTATTCTAATAATCAATTATTTAATCAAGAGTTTCACTTTTCTCACACAAATCATTTATAATTAATTCTATTTTCCTGAAACAGAAAGATGAAGCAAAAGTACAAGGAAGAATATGAGTAGAACCTGGTGACCAGTGCTTATTCGAAAGTCTGAAGATGCCTGGTTGATTCTGATGCCCTCGAGGTGTTCCTTGATCGTGCCTCCGAATCTCCTCCACAGAACTTCACCTTCAAACTTGAATCCTATTTTGTTGTTCCGAAGACTCTCCAGAACATATACCAGAAACAGATTGACAATCTCTCTCTAAAATTCTTCTCCAAAAATACAATAGAAGGTTTCAAAACCCTTTCTAAAATTTCAGAATACTCACACCAATCCCTTGCACCACTTCTCAAACAAATATCTCTGTGTGTGTCCCAACTCTCCAAAAAAATTCATAATAATATAAAAATATAATGTCCATCCTTCAAAAATTCTCAAAAATCCAAATTAAAAGAAAATCAATTCTTTAAAAGCTGGCTTTTTCCCAACTCTCCATTCCTATAGGCTCACACTGTCTTTTTTATTCTTTTATTTGTTTTATTGCTTTAATTCTGTTTTTGCAACTTTTCTTGCTCTTCACATTACATATTTAATTTAAATAAATTATTCACATAATTATCCACCACCAATTTAATTGATTAAAATAATTAAGCCATATTTAATATTTAATTATTATTTAATTGCAATGTAAGATTTTCAAAAATAATTAAATTATTTAAATATTTAAATACCATTTACTCCAACATTAAAATAAATAATTTAATTCAATCATTAAGCTAAATCATAACTATAAATGCCCTCATAAATAAAATAAGACAAAACACATAACACAACAGACAATAACGACAATTACACAAAATCAACTATACCAAACAAATGAGACGACCTGACATCATGGAACGGGAGGACTTCATCGTCACCTCTGTATCAACATTTATCCGTTGGGTTATTTGGTGCTCGCCCTGTCCTGCCGAAGCAGGTGGAATCGAGACTTGTACCTGCAGTCCTGCATACAAACGAAGTTATGTACATGTGCATATATACATATATATCAAAGCATTAAATCAAAGTACTGTATTGTGAGAAGGAATCGCAACATAACAGGGCACTCGCGAATGAGTGATGCTATATTGTCCTTCGTCACACCTATTCTAACAATAATAACATAATCAATGAATTACATTTCTAACTAACAATCATCTCATAACATATTAAATTAAATCACTGCATTAAATCATAATTTAGAGGATCAACTGATATAATCAACCATAATTTCATATAAAGTAATCATGTCCAAAATGAAATAACATCATCATCTAACGTCTAGCAAGCCAAATCAAACAATCATAGTATCATCACAGTATCCAAGCGAAGCACATAAATAATAAGTCTAAACAGTATGAGGGGTATTACATCCTCCCCCCTAGGATATGGCTTACCCCTGGAAGCCATTAACTAATAGAATAAAAAGAAAAATTAAGATTCTCAAATAAGGGAGACATCCTCCCATGACGCCAAGATCACAACGTTTAAGACACCATCGAACCCTTTCAAGCTCACTCGCGAGCTCCGAAGCCAGAGCCTCATCCTCTACCAGGAGCCTCTGCACCTGCATCCTGGTATCCACCCTGGCGATTGTCAACAACGGAAAACACTTGATGAGATCTACCCACATCTCCCACTGTCGGCTTAGAAGCGGCAGGTCTCTGATTAAATCCAGAAGTGCTCTTTTGTGGACATAATCTAGCGATATGCCCTTGTTGCCCACATGAGTAGCAACCAGTACCTCGGCCAAATCCTCTGCCCTCGGATGGAGCATTGGATTGTTGAAAGCTTGCTCGACTCGGCATTGACTGAAAGCTAGGTGCAAGCTGTGCAAAACATTCCTGTTGCATTTGGTGCCTAATCCTGTTCCGATCCCTACGAAACTGCGAATTGCCACCTTGCTGAGATTGAAAGTTTTCATGATTCAGCTGCGATTGTTGTTGTTGATGATGCTGTTGCTGACGTTGCTGACCCGCTTTAGAAGGTGGGTTCATGTTCCTAGAAGCTCCTGCTCCTTGTGACTGACCTCCATGAGTGCTAATACCAGGTGTAGGTGCACTACCAATCTACACTCCAATGTGACCACCCAAAGCCATGGCCAAATTCTCCTCCACTAAGCGAGCCTTCTCCACTGCCATCTCCATCATCTTCGGCTCAAAGACTCGTACACCACCACTGATGCAGGCATTTAAGCCCCGAACAAAATGCTGCACTAACATTCCCTCATCGTGGCTAATCCCTGCATACTACTCCACTGACATAGACAACTGCTTGAGAACGTGAAACTCGTCAGCCCTACGTTGCCTCCAGTGGTCTAAGAGGAAACGAGCTCTGAACCTGTCTAGGAACAACTCCCAAGTAACCATACTGAGATCAAGATGCAGTTTCTGTTCCTCAAGGTGCCACCAAGTAGACGCGAAGCCTCGCAAGTGCATCACTGTGCACCGAGCCTTGGTATTGCTACCGTAGGGGTGCATGGCGAAGCAACGGTCTAAGTCAATTAACCAGGTCTCAGCCTCAAGACCTCCTCCAGAACCATCAAAAGTAGGAGGGTGTGCCCTCATCAGATCTCTCATATGGCCTGCTATGACTGCATCCGGAACCACATCTGTATCCCTGCGCCTCGGAGACCTCTCTCTCTCCCTCTCCACCTGGTGCACCTCATCTGGCCGAGGTCCCAATCGGTCAAGAATCTCTCCAAGTATATGCTATAACTGACCGTCTAGACCTGGCGGTGCTGGATTCTGGTCACCTGATGGAACACTATGAAGACTCTGCTGTTCCTCATGCTCAGAGCCATGGGAACTAGGAACTGAGGGGCTTTGCCGGTTTGCTCCACGTCCGGCACCACAGCCTCTTGCACGGCCACGTCCTCTACCTCGAGGCATAGTTCTGCGCCACAAGATAAAAAACAACATGAGCTCAAGAGTTGCACAAACGGTAACCTAATGGACTACACTACCCAAAGACCCTAGTGTTTGCAACCTTGGCTCTGATACCAAGTTGTAACGCCCGTCGTACAAACCCCAGAGAACACACACATAACGCGAATAATTTTTTTTTAAATAATAAAAGTAACATGTAACAACATTAAACCATAATCACATAGCATAACACATAACATTAATACACTTGGTTCTCTGGGGCACGCGAGGTTACATTGCAACCACAAAACAAAATAAAGCTAACATAAACAACATAACCATTTAATTTATGAAAACCATATACAATGATACAACTGATAGCCATGGTGCGAGTATGATAACATCGCATAATTACATCCAAGATAAATCTTTAAACAAGATCCAAATCAAACCTAACTATTACATCATTGAAATAATATTACATTACAATTTTCTTTGATACATGAATTACATTGAATTTCCCAACATGGGGATTGATACAAGAATGATGAACATGAAGTACAACTGATCACTGGAACATCTGCACTGTAGAAAGCTGAGAAGACAAGACGCTGATGGGGAACCCAATGGGTGCGGAGCACGTTCCACCCAACCATGTGAATTACAAGTAACTCACCCCTCGTGCTCAGAGGTGATGAGGAAGTGAACCCAACCATGAATGTCAAACCGACTCAATAACGACATGATACAAAACAAGTACAACTCAAGCATGCAATGCACAACCATCAACGTTCTCAATCACATAACAAATTAACAATAGAACTCATCATGATAACATGAAGTACCATCACTTAACAACCATGAATCAAATTCACAAGAATTCAAATAAACATCATAAAGAGATACCATCCCGAAGAACCGAACCAACACCCAAAATACATTTCCAAATAAATCATAAACAATGTAAAGAACACGATTCCATAATAACTCCGAATCAACCATTCAATGCACCATTCCAATAGGCAACAAGAACAATTCAGATGGGTGTCAAGTAGGGAGGGTCATCACATAACTCTCATGGGATCCCCTGGCTCTTCCTCCAACTGAGGCGCCGGCACCCACCTATGGATTCCCTAGCCCTAAATCAGAACAACATAAAAATAACAATATCCAGAGGCAACAAGAAACAAGAACAACAAGGATGTCTAGTGGAGAGTGTCATCGCATAGCTCTCATGGGATCCCCTGGCACTTTCTCCTAACCGAGGCGCCGACACCCATCTATGGATCACCTGGCCCTTCCTCCTACTGAGGCGCCGGCACCATAGGGTAACTGATGCGGAGCCGATAATCTCTCATGAGGACGAGACTACGACTTTGCTGACCACGGCCTACTCAGTCTATCACTAGTCTACGGTAGCCCTAATGCATAGACGAGGAATCCAATTTTCTTTATCTTGTATGTTTTACTACCCATCCCCCTAAATTCTATTTTTTTTAAGTTATCACTTGTTTAACTACTCTTACGTGGGTTCCCCTCGCACTTCCTCTTATCCGAGGCGCCGACGCCCACGAAGAGCCACTCTCCCTATGACCCTTAACACAAATCAAAACTAGGCAAGAGTTGAACTATAACATGTAAAGCATAACACTCAAAAAAAACTCATGCGGGGCATTAACCCTCTCGCGATAACTCATAACCAAAAGTCTTCACAACTGTTCAACCCTTCCTAACATAAACCATTAAGTTTCGATTCCAAAAGTATAACCAAAACGAGAATAACATTCAAAGCATAAAACTCAAACAAAACATACGAGGCAAATCCATCTCACGATATCTCGTAATCACAATGACTACAACCACGTACAACCATTCCAAATAATAAAGCTCAAAATCATGTAGTTTTCAAAACACAAAAAATACAAGTATAACATCGAAGGATATCAAACATGCCTCTGGAACAAGGTTACAAAATCAACAATAGGTTCCCACATCGAAGAGAAAAGTTACAACAATTAAATGGAAAACGATGACCAGATCACGTAAATTCATAACTTAAAGTAAACGATTAACCCAATTACACAAAACACTCCAATTTCGAAATGATATAAAGAAACACAAGAAGTTAATAATCCTACGTCAAAATATTTAATTCTTAACTAAAAACATCCGCTAACTATCTAAAAATACATAAAACCTCCAACCAAGAGAACTCGAGGAACCATTGAAATTAAAAACATACAATAACAATTTCACTATTATAAATAATTCGTTTCACTTAATAACTCATAAAATTCCACTTTATAATTTTCACAAATACAACCCAGCCCATAAATTCTAACCTTACCAACTAACTAAAATAAGGAATACAATTTATTTAAACTTACAAGCTATCTTATTTATTAAATACAATTTACTACAAATATATATATACTATATACATTTAAATACACACAGAAAATATATATATCATTTCTCCTTCCTATAATTTTCAAAATTTTCAATTAAACAAAACAAACATAATTATACTCAAATTATGAATATACACCATACACACACACACACACACACACATATATATATATATATATATAAATATTTAACAAATATATAAGAATTTATAAAAGAATTTATGTAAAAAAACAATATTTAGAAGTATATTAATAAAAATATACATGTTTTAAAACTACCAGCCAAATTTTAAATAATAATTAAAAATAAATAAAATTAAAAATTAAAAAAAAATAAAAATTAAAAAAATTAAAAAAAAACACAAATCCCATCCCCCCTGCGCCAGTCCTACGGACTACGCGCGGCAGTCCTACGGACTGCTGCTGCCAGCGGTCCACGGACTGCTACGCCAGTCTGTGGTCTGGCGCAGGCGTAGGGGCAGGGGGGGGGTACGGCCCTGCGCCGTCCCTCTCCTCTCCCATTTAATTATATAAGTTTAAATTTATATTTATATTTATATATTTTTTTTAAAAAGTTTATTTATAAATTTTATTTTATTTTAAGTTTTATTTCTAAAAAATTAAATTCCGTCCTTTTCCAGGTACGGATTCTGGTGAATACAGAATTTTGGTGAATACAGAAGACATTCTTTTAAATAAAAAAAATAAGATACAGAAGATTAAATAAATATATTTGACATTTATATATATATGAGCATATACTCATAACTTTATTTAACAGAAGGAAAATAGATAAATATACAGCAGTATCTTATAGTAACATAAGGAAATATATAAATATATTTTAAAAATAATATTTTATTACACAGACACATTTTTTTTTTATAACCAGAATTTTTAAAATGTATTGTAAAAATAAAATAAAATACAGATACAGAACATTGCCAAAAGACAGTTTACTTTATTCTAATAATCAATTATTTAATCAAGAGTTTCACTTTTCTCACACAAATCATTTATAATTAATTCTATTTTCCTGAAACAGAAAGATGAAGCGAAAGTACAAGGAAGAATATGAGTAGAACCTGGTGACCAGTGCTTATTCGAAAGTCTGAAGATGCCTGGTTGATTCTGATGCCCTCGAGGTGTTCCTTGATCGTGCCTCTGAATCTCCTCCACAGAACTTCACCTTCAAACTTGAATCCTATTTTGTTGTTCCGAAGACTCTCCAGAACATATACCAGAAACAGATTGACAATCTCTCTCTAAAATTCTACTCCAAAAATACAATAGAAGGTTTCAAAACCCTTTCTAAAATTTCAGAATACTCACACCAATCCCTTGCACCACTTCTCAAACAAATATCTCTTTGTGTGTCCCAACTCTCCAAAAAATTTTATAATAATATAAAAATATAATGTCCATCCTTCAAAAATTCTCAAAAATCCAAATTAAAAGAAAATCAATTCTTTAAAAGCTGGCTTTTTCCCAACTCTCCATTCCTATAGGCTCACACTGTCTTTTTTATTCTTTTATTTGTTTTATTGTTTTAATTCCTGTTTTTGCAACTTTTCTTGCTCTTCACATTACATATTTAATTTAAATAAATTATTCACATAATTATCCACCACCAATTTAATTGATTAAAATAATTAAGCCATATTTAATATTTAATTATTATTTAATTGCAATGTAAGATTTTCAAAAATCATTAAATTATTTAAATATTTAAATACCATTTACTCCAACATTAAAATAAATAATTTAATTCAATCATTAAGCTAAATCATAACTATAAATGCCCTCATAAATAAAATAAGACAAAACACATAACACAACAGACAATAACGATAATTACACAAAATAAACTATACCAAACAAATGAGACGACCTGACATCATGGAACTGGAGGACTTCATCGTCACCTCTGTATCAACATTTATCTGTTGGGTTATTTGGTGCTCGCCCTGTCCTGCCGAAGCAGGTGGAATCGAGACTTGTACCTGCAGTCCTGCATACAAACGAAGTTGTGTACATGTGCATATATACATATATATCAAAGCATTAAATCAAAGTACTGTATTGTGAGAAGGAATCGCAACATAACAGGGCACTCATGAACGAGTGATGCTATATTGTCCTTCGTCACACCTATTCTAACAATAATAACATAATCAATGAATTACATTTCTAACTAACAATCATCTCATAACATATTAAATTAAATCACTGCATTAAATCATAATTCAGAGGATCAACTGATATAATCAACCATAATGTCATATAAAGTATTCATGTCCAAAATGAAATAACATCATCATCTAACGTCTAGCAAGCCAAATCAAACAATCATAGTATCATCACAGTATCCAAGCAAAGCACAGAAATAATAAGTCTAAATAGTATGAGGGGTATTAGACATTCTCACCTGAGATGTGCAGGTAGTTTGGCTATGGAATCAGAAGAGGAAGATATAACAAGAGTTTCTAATGGTATTTTATATGTTGTGATTGAATTAATTAAATAAGGGTAATATTGTTTATTAAAATGTTAGATTAAAATGTATTTAAAATCTTAAATGTTTTATTTATGTTTTAAAAAAAAAAAGTCATGAGTTTATTAAATGATAATTAAAATATTAAATAGTGTTTATTATTTTAATTAATTATTTGTTGAGGATAATTGTTAGAATAAATTATTTAAATTAATTAGATAATGTGCCTTGCAAGTAAAGCTTGCAAAAGCTGATTAAAACAAAAAGTATTGAAGAATAGAAAAATAAATAAATAAATAAATGAAAAAAGATAAAAGAGCGAATGTGATTTGATATCTAACTGAAAAACTTACTTTTAAAGAATTAAAATATTTTATTCTAGATTTTTGTGAGCTTTTTATCAAATTGAATATTTTTATTTAATTAAGAATTTTAAGTGAAGTTTTTCACACACAGAAATTTTATGGAGACAAGAATTGAAAAAAAAAGAATTGTGATGCATTTTTTTTAATCTTCTGAAGTTTTCAAAAGGGATTTTTCCATTCTTTTGTTTTGGGGGAATACTTTGAAAAGAGTCGTGGGATTAAGGATTTGAATTCAAGATTTGAGCACAGTTTTCTGAAGAGGAGATTCGAAGCAGGAAGGAGAAACTCATCGTAGAGGCCATCGGGAACAAGCAAACATCATTAGATTCTCAAATAAGCGTAGGAGTCCAGGTTCTTTATTTTAAATATTTATTTAAATTGTGTTGTTAAAAGATTGTCTGTACAAAATTCTAGATATTTATTTTGATTTTGTGAAATTATAAAAAAAAAAGAATTAGATAATTTGTTTACATATATTGAAATATTATCTGTTAATTCGTTGTGAAAATTAAAAAAAAAATCTTTGTAGAAGAATTGTGAAAATCTTATATCCTCTCTAAAGAAACAAATTTAAAATGGTAGAAAATTTGAAAAGAAAATAATAGATAATTTAGAAAATCTCACTTATAATTTAGAAGACCTCTGTAGGATTGAAAAACAAAGGAAATCCTCTGATAAATTAGGAAAAATGAAATCCTATGATAAAATAATAAATATTTTCCTGTAGAAAACAACAGAAACATAGGGTCACTAAATTCATCATAACTCACAATTTACGAACTAGGTATGGCTGAATTTTTTATATGTGTTAAAATACTTAATGGCGCATCTTCAGTAAAAATTGTACAAAGACCCAGATCTAAAAATAAAAGTTATAAAAGTCGCAATACACTAGTTTTATTATTAGTATTGTTTGAATATAGTAAATTATTTTAATGTATTAATTAATAAGTATTTATATATATGTTTAATTATATGTATTATATATATATTTAAATATATTTGTTTAATTGGTTATTTTGATAGAATAAATATTTTTAAAAGAAAATAAGCCTTAATTTATTGTATGGTTTATATCGAGACAATTGTAATTGGTTATATTGAAGGTTGGAATCTTTTAATAATCATATTAATTTAATTCTTGGATCTTTGGTTTTAGTGAGAACTCTTAAATAATTTCACTTGTGAATTTTAGAATTGTCCAACTAAGAAATATTTTGATAAAATAGAGATCATTTTAGATTCTTCCTTATGTGGACTTAGCAGGTATGGTTTATTAAATTAAAATCAGTATGTTATTGGTTACTTGGTTTTTATAATAGACCTGTGGGATATTCAATTATTTTTGGTTTAGAAAATTCATCGTTTAGGTTATGATGTGATAAACCTAGTTTATTATCCATTACCATGACTTGATATACTTATACCAATTAGAATATCTACGAACTCATATTTATTCATTGCAATTATTAATATTGAAACAATAACTGATGGACTATAGTTTTAGATAGCTTTAAGATTCAACTTTATTAATTGCATATATTATGTTAGTTCAATTTATTAGCTATACATGGGTTCTAAAGATGATTGATTGATATGTTAGTGAATAGGAGCTAAGAAATAGTAAAAGATAACATAGTTCAAGTGTAGATTACTATATTGATTATAATTGTAAATGGTACTATCATATAATTCAAATGTTGATATTATATTGTTGAATTCTCATTTTAAATGACCCTTGAAATATTTTCATACATTAATAATCAATTTGTATATTATAAATTGATATCGTTGAATGTTTAAGTTTTGAGTATTAGTTTATTGAGTGGTATTTGACTAGTGATAAAGATTTGATATCTATTGTAAGTGCCTATATTAAGTATTTGTTTGTTAACCAAGAAGGATGTAAAATCACTATTTTCTTCCACGGTGGATAGCTATAATATATATAAGTATATGTTTTATCGTGAGCTATCTAGCTAAAATGAAATGTTGTTATGTCTTGTGACCTTCCTTGTGCGAGTATGAATAAATATTTGAGTAGGCTATTTTTATTTTATTTTTGCAAGATTATGCTTACCTTGTTCATCAGTCTTCAGCTTCACCTAAGTGGGTGGCAGCCGCCTAAGAAACTGTCTGGGGTGATGGACCCTAGAAAGGGTTGCATACCCACTCTTCTAGTATGTAATGTTGTATGGGTCAAATAATGCTTATACATAGAGGATTGAGGTTAGTGTGTATTTGTGGTGTTGTATTACTTTTGTGTTGGGGTAGATTCCTCCTTGAAAGTCTTATGAGTGAACCCTTGGTTGGTCAATCAATGAGTTGGAGCAGCTCAAGTTGTCGAACTACGGTGCCTCTGTGAATTATATATGTAGGCAAGGCCATCGAGTGATGAGCTCCCGAGGCATTAGGTCGGGCCCCTAGGACTGTTCTCCTGAGTCTTGTTTGATATTTGTCATTTATTTCTGATAACGTAAAAACTACCATTGATTTATATAGCTTCTCTTAGTGATCATGTGCTAACTATCTTTGATCTGATGTGTGTGCCAAGTCATGTAGACTTTGCATGTATAGGTATTGGGAGCAAGGACTTGTCGATAAAATAGAATGTAAGAGGTATTTTAAGCTGACCTAAGTAAGTAGACTCTATTGCCAAAGTTAGTAAATCACTTCTATCGTTTCTTATAGCTTGTGTGATCATTGAATATAACTATAAGTAGTGAATTGTGATGTTATCTTTGTTTTCGTTGTTAGTTGATTGTGAAGTAACCTCGCGTGCCCCAGAGAACTAAGTGTAATAGTGTAAAGTAATGTGTTATGTGATTATGGTTAATGTTCTTGCATGTTCAACTGTGTTATTTAAAAAAAAAAATTGTTTGCAATGTTTGTTCTTTGGGGTTTGCATGGCGGGCGTTACAGGAGGTGTTGAAACACCTCAAGGAGGAGGTGTTGAGACACCTAAAGAAGATACATAAAAAGATCAACCTAAAGAGGTATGTGTTTATTTTATTTTGTGCTTGGTAAATATGTTCTTATTACTAACAATTCTATGCTAACTTGGATCAATTTCATGTTTTTGTTCACATATATAGATTGACATTACAAAAGTTGGTGTGTAGCGTGCGCTTATTGCGACGCAGAGTATTCTTAGTTCAACCGATCCTGAGGAAATGTACTCACTACTTCCCCTTATGATGAATCATGGTACTTGATTCATATGTGCCAGCCTAAACTCCACAATTTTGAGTATAGCAGCATTGGTTGTTTGTATTTGTTTGGCCATCCATAGGGACATTGAGATGACATTAGCGAGTGAACCTCGTCCATATAAGAGGTGAAGCTCGAGTAGCCCCATATTGATATGCCCATATATGTATTGCATACACCGTATTTGCACATGATGCAATGGATATGATGCCCCACCCCACTGATGTTCTGACACAGTGCTGGTGATGATGCCGTGTTGTTGATGGTAGCGAGCTGGGCTCGAGGACACGATGCCACGTGCTTAGACACGTGATGGTGCACTATGAGATGTGCTATGATAGCCTACTTGTGTGATGAGCGTAATGGGGCCTCACACATTTGTAGAGGGATACTCATGTTTGCTTTCGACAGTGTTTGAGTCGGTTAGCATATGGGTAGGTCCTAGCCGTGTATACCTCTGGTGACGACGAGTATCTGTGTGTGCCTTTTCCATGTGGTATCGCTATGCGGTGTGTGTCTAGCGCGTGCCTACTTCCGCGGAGCCACTGACACACTGCCATGCGGCATACGACTAGTGCGTGCTTTCTTCTGCTGGTGTATGACCATGTCGCACTGAGATGCGATGCAGGATGGAGGCCGAGGTGCACATCCTATGTGGACAACTAAGGAGTGCGTGGGCCACTTGGTTAGTCCATGTCGCGTGACGACGCGAGACAGAGTGTAGCCGAGGAGCACACTCTGGGTCATGTGGATGGCGTGCTCATTCCGCACCACATGGGGGCTATTGTATAGCCGGACGTTGTTCCCTCCTTCCTCGTTTGGTGGCTAGTATGTAGTCACATAGTGTTGTATAGTGCAATTTCTAAGATTGTGAGCTTTTTTTATAATTATTGATTATTTTTTAGTGATTGTGAAAGCTGACACTTTGTATATTTGATTGTGATGGTTTAGCCACACCTTGTGATTTTATTTGCTCATAGCCCTCGTGGTTACATTTGATTTAGTGTTAAAATTGTGCACATTTATTTCTTTATTGTTGAAATTAAAATTTTGTTTTCTTTTAATTATGACTTTGGTGGCTAAACTAATTTATCCTTATTGTTTTCGAGGTCGGCTATGTGTTGTATTGTGATTCCTCTCCAATGACGTATGAGGCGGACTTGGTGAGTGTATACGAGGAAGTAGACGCAGGGAACCATGAGGATGGGGGTATGTGAGGCTATTTTATAGCTAAGACCCACTACCCACCTATGTGTGATGACTATCTCTTGGAGGCTAACCACCTTGTACAACAAGAGATGGGTCATAGTGGTCTTGTTTGGATGGTCTCGCCATGTGTGTGTGGCCTAACACCATCAAGCCACTGAGTGTGAGGTATGAATTATGTGAGATGGATATTGGCTCTTGGCTCATGGATTATGTATGATGGATTAGTATGCTACTTTTCGGCGTCCAGATGGACCCTTGTGTAGCCTTGTGATATGCTTTTACCAGTGATGTGATTGTATATGTATGTGTTAGATGTATATTTCTTATGTGTTGTTGCTTATTGATGTAAAAGAGGGATAACCACACTATCTTAAATGTGGGTATATTGTTACTCTGTGGTATAAATGGATTGGATATTATTGAGAATCGTAAATTGTGACTTAAATATGTTACTGAAACATGATATGGTGTGTATTTTTGTTAATTTCAAATAATCATTTGATGTGTTCTACCTTCTATGATATTTTGAAGATGATGTGTAAATGGAAAATTGAGTTAATAGGAGTACTTGCTATTGTTATTAAGGCTGAAACCTAGTATGTTATTGTAAGAGATGTAATGAATTATAAATAAAAGTAGTCATTAAGATATTATTTTCAAATGTGAAGCTGAATAGTGATTCTAATTGCAATGATGCAAAAATAGGGTGTACATCAATTATAGATTAGAGAAATTTTGGTACTAATGGTTATGTTTGGACAGTTGAGCCATGTGACTTCAGAGTAAGTCGAGTTTTAGGGGAGGGATGTAGACTTCCATTCTCACCGAGATGTGCGTAGTTTGGCTATGAATCAAGAGAAGATATGACAAGAGTTTCTACGGTATTTTCTATGTTAGGATTAATTAATTAAATAAGGGTAATAGTGTTTATTAAATGTTAAATTAAAATGTATTTGAAATCTTAACATTTTATTTTTTTAAAAAAAAAAATCATGAGTTTATTAAATGATAATTAAAATATTAAATAGTGCTTATTATTTTAATTAATTATTTTGTTGAGGATAATTGTTAGAATAAATTATTTAAATTAATTAGATAATGTGCCTTGCAAGTAAAGCTTGCAAAAGCTGATTAAAACAAAAAGTATTGAAGAATAGAAAAAATAAATAAATAAAAGAATGAAAAAGATGAAAGAGCGAATGTGATTTGATATCTAACTGAAAAGCTTGCTCTTAAAGAATTAAATTCTTTTATTCTAGATTTTTGTGAGCTTTTTGAATAAATTGGAATATCTTTTATTTAATTAAGAATTTTGTGAGTTTTTCACACACAGAGATTTTATGGAGACAAGAATTGAAAAAAAAAAGAATTGTGATGCATTTTTTTTAATCTTTTGAAGTTTTCAAAAGGGATTTTTCCATTCTTTTGTTTTGGGGAATACTTTGAAAAGAGTCATGGGATTAAGGATTTGAATTCGAGATTTGAGCACAGTTTTTTGAAGAGGAGATTCAAAGCAGGAAGGAGAAACTCATCGTAGAGGCCATCAGGAACAAGCAAACATCATCAGATTCTCAAATAAGCGCAGGACTCCAGGTTCTTTATCTTAAATGTTTATTTAAATTGTGTTGTTAAAAGATTATCTGTACAAAATTGTAGATATTTATTTTGATTTTGTGAAATTATAAAAAAAAAAAAGAATTAGATAATTTGTTTACATATATTTAAATATTGTCTGTTAATTCGTTGTGAAATTTAAAAAAAAATCTTTGTAGAAGAATTGTGAAATTCTTATATCCTCTCTAAGAAAATGAATTTAAAATGGTAGAAAATTTGAAAAGAAAATAATAGATAATTTAGAAAATCTCACATATAATTCTTAGAAGACCTTCCAGAGGATTGAAAACAAAGGAAAATCCTCCTGGATAAATTAGGGAAAAATGAAATCCTATGATAAAATAATAAATATTTTCCTCGGTGAGAAAACAAATGTAGACATAGTGGTCACTAAATTCATCATAACTCACAATTCTACGAATCACAGATGTATCAATTCTTCTTTTTTATGTGTTAAAATACTTAATAGCGCACCTTCAGTAAAAATTGTAGAAAGACTCAAATCCGAAAACAAAAGTTATACAAGTCGCAATACACTAGTTTTATTATTAGCATTGTTTGAATATAGTAAATTATTTTAATGTATTAATTAATAAGTATTTATATATATGTTTAATTATATGTATTATATATATATTTAAATATATTTGTTTAATTTGTTATTTTGATATAATAGATATTTTTAAAAGAAAATGAGCCTTAATTTATTGTATGGTTTATATCGAGACAATTGTAATTGGTTATATTAAAGGTTGGAATCTTTTAATAATCATATTAATTTAATTCTCAGATCTTTGGTTTAAGTGAGAACTCTTAAATGATTTCACTTGTAGATTTTAGAATTGTCCAACTAAGAAATATCTTGATAAAATAGAGATCATTTTATATTCTTCCTTATGTGGACTTAGCAGGTATGGTTTATTAAATTAAAATCAGTATATTATTGGTTACTTAATTTTTTTATAATAGACCTGTGGGATATTCAATTATTGTTGGTTTAGAAAATTCATCGTTTAGGTTATGATGTGATAAACCTAACTTATTATCCATTACCATTACTTGATATACTTATACCAATTAGAATATCTACGAATTCATATTTATTCATTGCAATTATTAATATTAGAACAATAACTGATAGACTATAGTTTTAGATAGCTTTAAGATTCAACTTTATTAATTGCATATATTATGTTAGTTCAATTTATTAGCTATACATGGGTTCTAAAGATGATTGATTGATATATTAATGAATAGGAGCTAAGAAATAGTAAAGGATAACATAGTTTAAGTGTAGATTACTGTCTTGATTATAATTGTAAATGGTACTATCATATAATTCAAATGTTGATATTATATTGTTGAATTCTCATTTTGAATGACCCTTGAAATGTTTTTATGTATTAATAATCAATTTGTATATTATAAATTGATATCGTTGATTGTTTAAGTTTTGAGTATTAGTTTATTGAGTGGTATTTGACTAGTGATAAGGATTTGATATCTATTGTAAGTGTTTATACTAACTGTTTGTTTGTTAACCACGAAGGATGTGAAATCACTATTTTCTTCCACGGTGGATAGCTTTAATATATATAAGTATATGTTTTATCGTGAGTTATCTGCTAAAAGGAAATGTTGTTATGCCTTGTGACCTTCCTTGTGCAAGTATGAATAAATATTTGAGTAGGCTATTTTTATTTTATTTTTGCAAGATTATGCTTACCTTGTTCTTCAGTCTTCGGCTTCACCTAAGTGGCAAACACTTAAGAAACTGCCTCGGTGATAGACCCTAGAAAGGGCTGTATACCCTACCTTTCTAGTATGTAATTTGTATGGGCTCATAATGCTTATGAATAGAGCTTGGAGTTTAGCTGCATTCTCCAGGGTGCTGTATTACTTTTGTGTTGGGGCATTCCCTCTGAAAGTATTATGAGGAACTCCTTGGTTGGTCAACAATGAGTTGGAGCAGCTCAAGTTGTCGAACTACGGTGCCTCTGCGAATTATATACGTAGGCAAGGCCATCGAGTGATGAGCTCCTGAGGCATTAGGTCGGGCCCCTAGGACTGTTCTCCTGAGTCTTGTTTGATATTTGTCGTTTATTTTCAATAACGTAAAAAAAAACTACCATTGATTTATATAGCTTCTCTTAGTGATCATGTGTTAACTATCTTTGATTTGATGTGTGTGCCAAGTCATGTAGACCTTGCAGGTATAGGCATTGGGAGCAAGGACATGTCGATAAAATAGAATGTAAGAGGTATGTTAAGCTGACCTCAGTAAGTAGACTCTATTGCCAAAGTTAGTAAATCACTTCTATCTTTTCTTGTAGCTTGTGTGATCATTAAATATAGCTATATGTAGTGAATCATGTTGTTGTTGTCTTATAAGTAAACAAAATAAAATAAACTGAAATTATTGCAAAATTTGAAAATATGCTCTGCAGTTGTATTATGGAACTGTGATTTGAATTGTAATGAAATGATGTATCATTTTCCATGCTTGTGATCATTAATAGTAGTGTGTCATCACTATGTGTTCTTGGTTGTTTAGTCTCTCCCATTTGATAAAAGTTTATGATTTGTAATGACCGTTTCGTGTATCCCAGAGGACGTGAAAGATTTAGTAAATGCATAATTGTTTTTCATGTAATGTGTGCACACATTCATCATATGCAATGTTCTGCAATGTTTCACTTTCAAAAAAAAAAATTATACGGTGTTTGTTGTCCTTTGGGGTTCATACGGCTGGGAATTACACCAAGACCTAATGTGGACGTGTTAAACACCTCACAACACTAAATCAAGGCCTTATTAAGTCCAATTTATTATCAATTATGCCCAAATCAAGCAAGAGGTACTTTTTTCTACAACACAATAATAAATTTATTAAACAATCATATTCGTTGAGAATTATTTTACAATGGATTCCCAATCATTTTCTATTTACTTGTGATTCCTACAATTATTAATTAAAATCAATTTTAAATAACTATTGTAACTAAAATTATTAAATATTAGGGTATGTGCAGGATCATCATGGAAAAAACAAGCCCTTAAGTGGCAAAAAATTAACAAAAATCAGAGTTAGGAAACTTGACGTAAAAAATTGAATAAGTTATCTATATTATTTCAAAAATACGTAAGAATAGAATTTTTAGGAAATTGAATGTAGTTTCTAAACTACTAGATTTATTTGTTAAAAATAAAATCTATTTGGTGAAAATTTGAAATTTCAATGCAGTAGTACTTAAATTTTAGGGAAAAAATAAGAAGTAGGTGTTTGTCTGACCACCCTAACCACAATAAAATGATAATATATTTTTATAATATTTTTAATATAAGTAGAGGACTCATGTCCCAATGTGATGCATATTTTTTTGTAATTTTTTTCCAAGTAAATAATTAATTATGATTTTTTTATTATAACATTTAAAAAATATAAAAACTTGTATGTCTGACCACCTTAACTTGGTCAAAACTTCATGAAATTAATTTTTTCTTTTATTAATCCTATAGTATGTGAAGCATAGAATGTGACACATGTTTTAGATTCAAAAGATGTGATACCGTTTGAAAGCTATAGATGTTTTTCAATCAACCTATCAATCAGGACTTTAGTTATAATTCAAATAGAAAATGAATAATAATTATTTATTAAATTCAAAGTAAAGCATAATTTATATTGGTGGAAAGTTGAGAATCTCCTTTAAAAACTCTTTTTCGTTTCATTAATTTTGGGTAAAAAAAGTCATCAGCCACATGGACCATCGTATCACTTACATATTGCCACTTTGTGGCCCATCATGATCCTACACATACCCATTACATATTAAGAAAAATAATGTTATTGATGATTAATTACTTGAAATTAAGATTAATTAATATATTGCAAGATTGATTGATCCTAGACAAAAATATCAAATATAGATGTGTATCTGCGTTTAATAAATATAAAACTAACATATACCTAGATTTATATCATATCTGAAATTTTGGAGACAAATTACTATTATTAAAAAAAAATTATTGATAAATTTTAATTTTAATTAATTTTTTAATTCTAATTTTTAAAGAATAAATTTATTAAAAAAACATATTTATTGAGAATTATTTTACTATAGATTCCCAATCATCTTTATTTACTTGTGATTCCTACAATTATTAATTAAAATCAATTTTAAATAATTATTGTAACTAAAATTATTAAATATTACATATTAATAAAAATAAAGTTATTAATGATTAATTACTTGGAATTAAGATTAATTAATATATTGCAAATAATAAGATTCATTCAACATGACCTATAGTTTTATTTTACATTTTCATAATCAATTTTCAACTAATAAATTCTGATCTAAAAATGCAAAGACCAATTTCACGTTTTATGGAAATGGTTTTTAATCTCACATGCATTGTGTGTGAGATAAGAATGGATAAGTGGACTATAACATGAGGTTTATAATGCTTTACAATTCTCAAATTAAATGAAGAGATATAAAATAATCTTTACACCAAAATTAACTGATTTGTAATATATTAAAGTTAGGCTATTCAAATTGATATCTTTCAATGCACACATATGTTGGATTTAAGTTTAATACATATGTATCGATATGCTTGATTTTTTTTCCAAAATATCTATTCATTATGATCTACTCCACCTGTTTTACCCTACATAAAGTCCAAAATCATAATATTCACTTCGTACTATGAAGTAACCTCATGTTATTTCCTATTGTCTTATTAGCACAATTTCCCTTTTCTGAATCAGTCAAACAATTCCAAATATTACTAATTATTTATACCACACATAGCATTCAAAAAAAAAAAATGTTTCCTAGTTCTCATTGAATAACCATCTATGGTGCACCCTATCGGCTGATTGTTGCATGCCTACACATGTGACTGCTAGTTGATTGAGTACAAGAATACAATCCAATCATTTTCCATTTCACTCTACACTCATTTTCATGTACTAGTTCTGATACATAATTTGAGCACTTTCCTTACTTGGATTGTTTATGTATTCATGAAAGTAATCATCAAATTTGTACACCCATTATGATCCCTTTCCTTCCAAATTCAAAGCCTCATTTTTCATCACTTTTATAGACACAAATTCTCCCTTTCCTTCATATTTTCCTTCCTAATTACATTTTTTTCTAAGAGTATTATATTTATATTCACACTTATCTAATTTTATCATGTTTTTACTCATCATCATTATATCCTACATTTGTATGATTATGATTTTCATTAATTTTCTCAAGATACCACACTTTTCTTTGATCTTGCAAGATACCTTTATCTATCACTTCATGGCTATACTTCTTCCCTATTTGGGATTTATTGATGGAATAATTTTATGAATGTGATACATGATACTATATTTATATAATTGTTTAAAATAATTCATATTTTTGTATAATCATGTATATTTCACCAACTTGGTTTCATTATTTGCAAGAAATTAATTATAAGGGAGGCATATATGGTAACTAAATTTCCTCATTTGAGTATAGACAGTGATTTTCACATGATCAAAGCTCATCTCTAGATGGTACCACAATACTTATATTTCCCTAAGGTGATATATTTTGGTTTCCTACCTAAGCACTATTCTTTTTCCATGACAAGTGGAATATCTATCACCCGTTTATTTTTTCATTTTTTCTTTTAATTATAAACAACATTTTTTTTTGGTTCTTCTATAATTCTACTTTTTTTTTGGTTTTGTACTTTCTCTAGATTGGCCACTTCCTTTAGGAGAAAAAATATCAAATTGAAATCATCATCCATATCTATATCATCTTTATGAGTTTTTGAATAAATTTATTTTACTATATGAAGAATACTTCCATTTACTTTGACATGCTTTCTCATAATCTATTTTTCATTCAAGTCAAACTAGGAGTAAAATGTAATGATGAATAATGTATATCTCACACATTTCATGTCACTTTTTGTCACTTTTACTTGATTGTTCATAGTGCCAAAATAAGCATATATGGTGCATTGTTAATTGAGAAAGAGAATGCAATCCAATCCTTTTCCATTTCTATCTCTAGTCATTTCTATTTACTCATCCTAGTACATAATTTTATAATTTTTCTTCCTTCAATTACTTGTGTATTCATTAAAGTGATCTTCATCACTTTGTACTTGCAAAATGATCCATTTCCTCTTAAATTCAACATTTCAATTTTGGTATAATTTACCCTTATGATAATTATGTTACAATTAAAATGATAAACTGGTTATTACTTAAATGCATTCAGCCCCTAGGACAACCCTATTGAAAGATCTCTTTCTCCTTTGCATTGAGATCTATAGGGTTATCCTTGAATGAAATTGGAAAGGTGGGTGTGCTCTATGTCCTAAAATAAAATGACAACACCATCATACAACTTTTTCATCATTTCAATTATGTTACAAATAAAAGGATAGGCCCTAGTTAATTTTAGACATTTGTAATTCCTCTCAGGTTGCTGTCACTATTCTAATACTTTTTCATGTTATGTTGTGAACTTTGAGACTATGATGATGATTGTTTCACCAGTTTAACTTTTTTGGTTGACAATTTAGTTTGCTTGGACGACTATGATACTCTCTTTTCTGATGTTGATGATATGATGATACATGGTGTTTGGATTTAACTAGTTATGTTTATCATCTCGATGTGGTATTATGTTGTTATGCAATTGATTAATGCTTGCTTCGTGATATTTATGATGATGTGTTACTATTTGGAGTCTAGTTAGAGGATGGTGTAGCATCGCTCATTCATGAGTGCCCTACTATGTTGCAACTTCCTCTCACAGTGTGCTTGTGATTGGATATATATATATATATATATATATATATATATATATATATATATATATTGCTTGAAATTTCGTTTGAAGTAGAATGTAGGTACCACACATTGACTCTTCCTGCACTATTAGGTTTGAGCATGCCCTATAAGCCCAATGGGTATGATGTGGAAACCAGAGTTGACAAGAAAGTCCCCCATCCTAGTCCATCACCTCGTCATTGTGTTTGATGATGTGATCTATTTGCTACCCCGTTCTTGTTTTGGTATCGTCTCAATTTGAGTCATTCATTTTATTGGTTAATTAATGCATATCAATAATTTGATATAGTTGTTGTTCATTGTGTGTTGAGTTTATTAATTTTTGTTCCAGTAATTTGTTTAATTTAACAATGTTCATTTAAGTAAATTATGTGATTTAATCAAAGTATCAAAATGAAATTATCAAATTTTTAAATGAATTTTGATCAAGTATTGTTTTGATTTACGATGTTCATGAGTGTAATGTTGATTTAATTAAAGTATTAAATTAAATTATTAAACTATTAAGTGAATGTTATTAACAAATTATTAAATTAATTCATAATTTAAATAGTAATTAAATGAGTTATGTTTATAAAAAGTATTGTGGATAACAATGGTTATTTATTAAATTAAATAGTGTGATTTAATGTTTAAATAATAAAATAATAATTATAGGTGGATATTAATGTCATTAGATTCTAATCAATTAAACATGGAAAGAGATATGATTTTAAATTAAATAAAAGTGATAAGATTTGAAAATAGATGGAAAAATTAAGAAAAGAGGAAAAACATAAGTGCATGTACATGCACACTTTGAAACTGAAAATGGAATTGGAAACTTGCTATCCTTATTGGTTTTGTTTTCAAAAACTTATAGGGAGGTTTTGGAAGAGAAAATTTCAACCCAAGAACCTATTTTTGTTTTGGAAACAAGTTATTTTTGTTCTTCTCTAGTTCTATAATAATTCTCTATAATTTAAAGTTTAAAAAAAATAAAATATAGCCTTTGAATTAGAAAGAAGTTGTTTGGAGAATAGAGATCAATTGGGAGGTAGTGTAAGAGGTTGTTTTGGACCATCATCTTCATCAATGAGCATGGGACTTGAGGTTGGTTATTGATTTCTCTTTTATAGTAATTTCATTTGTAATGAATCTAACTCATGTTTTGTATAACATCGATGTAATTTTCTCCCAGACGTTATTTGGCTTTTGATTGTTGCTTTTATGGGGTCTGATAGTCTTGTTTTCATTGCATTCATTGACAACAAATTTGATGCCTCTTTTTTTTTTTTAGGAATCTGGATTTTTCATCATTTAGAGCATTTATATCTTTTTTTTCCTCTGGTTGTGAAATGGGTGATAGTGTTGTCTTGATGTAGGCAATAGTTCTTCATAGTCCTATATTATTCTTCCAAACACCTTCCTATTTCTTTTCCCTAATGCAGCCAATGCCATTTAACCCCGTTCGTTGCTTTCCTTTGTATCATTGTGTTAAAGCTAGAAATGGGTGTCTTAGAATTTGAATTACCCATGTTGGTAGAAGTCCTTAAGTTGTTGTGTTAAATTTAGGGGTTTGATTTTTTATTTATCTTAGGTTTCGATTTGGACTTTGGCTGGCTATAAACCAATTTAATTGGCACCTTTCCTCATATTTTATACTGCCTTCATGAGATTAATTAAAGTTTGTGGTTTAATATTCTTCTTTTTTTTTAACATTGCATTTGGTGTAGCTTGGATCATTGATTAACCTCTGTGTAACTTTTTAAGCCTATGAAATTGGCCTTTGACATTCAACTAGTTGCCTAGTGGTTTATGCACATGGCTATAGAGTTGGTTTAAAGATTTTAGAATATATATATAGGGTATGTGCAGGATCATGATGGGCCAAAAAGTGGCAATGTGATGGGTATGTGTAGGGTATGTGGCTAATGACTTTTTTTTTACCCAAAATTGATGAAACAAAAAGGGTTTTTAAAAGAAATTATCAACTTTCCACCAATATAAATTATACTTTACTTTGAATTTAATAAATAATTATTATTAATTTTCTATTTAAATTATGACTAAAGTCCTAATCGATAGAATGATTGAAAAACATCTATAGCTTTCAAACGATATCACATTTTTTGAATCCAAAACATGTGTCACATTGTATGCTTCATATACTATAGGATTAGAAAAATAAAAAGTGAATTTCATGAAGTTTTGACCAAGTTAAGGTGGTTAGACATATGAGTTTTTATATTTTATAAAATTTGTAATTAAAAAATCATAATTAATTATTTACTTAGAAAAAAATTACAAAAAGATATGCATCACATCGGGAAATGAGTCGTCTACTTATATAAAAAATATTATTAAAAATATTATCATTTTATTGTGGTTAGGGTGGTCAGACAAACACCTACTTCTTATTTTTCCCCTAAAATTTAAGTACTACTACATTGAAATTTCAAATTTCCACCAAATAGATTTTTTTTCTTTTTAAATAAGCCTAGTAGTTTAGAAACTACACTCAATTTTCTAAAAATTATATTCTTACATATTTTTTGAAATAATATAGATAACTTATTCAAATTTTTACGTCAAGTTTCCTAACTCTAATTTTTCTATATTTTTCGCCACTTAAGGGCCTATTTTTTCAATGATGATCCTGCACATACCCTATATGTATGTATATATGTATGTATGTATGTATGTATGCATGTATGTATATATGTATATCTGTATTTAGAAATAGGGTATGAAATGTGTTATATTTTTTTTTAAAAAAATAGCAGATTTAATACTTTTAATTTTTCCACAATAATTTTTTTTTTAATATAAATGTAATTATATTGGTTTATATATATATATAGGTATAATTAAATATTGATAGAATGGAATTAAAATAGAAGCCAATCATTATAATTAAAATGTGTAGTTAGATTTAGAAGGTGTTAGATGACTTTCTTAATTAATGGGATGAATTCATGGTATATGTAAAAATGAAGTGTAATGGTTTATTAAAAAGGATTCTCCAAAATTGGTATCATGAATGTGTAGTGTTATTTATTAATTTTTTTGAATTTAAGCATATAAATAAATATGTATTAAAATTGCATAATGTTAAATGGTCTTATAAATCGATGCAACAATTATTGAAGGTGCTCCTTAAATTGGTTACATGGAATGGGTTAGTAGTTTAAAAGATTGATTTTTACATTTCCATGATGATTGTAGTTTCCTCTTGAATTGTTTTGCTAATTGAGGATATTTTATGTATAGTCATGTTTTGAGTTGGTTGGGACCCAACATGTGTGAGTACATTTAGTGGGAAGTTATGGGCAGTTTACTTTTTTAGGCTTCCAGAGGCAAATGGGGATACTTGTTTAATGTCAAAATTTCATGGTTAGACCATTGTGTTGCATTTGATTTATTTTATGATTTTGAGCTCTTGTGGGTGTTACTGTGTACCATTACTTTTCCTTATTATATGTATTTTTGGGTGATGTAATACCCCTCCTGCATTTATATTTATTTTTTCCTATTTTAACTTTTATGTGTTGATACTACGCCCTTACTCTGTGTTGTTGGATTTGACATTTATGTGGTTTTGATTGATGCTTTGTGACGGTGATTGTCTGTATTGTTGTTTGGTGTGTGTGGATGCGTGGTTTAGTTAATTGTTGTGTGTGACATTATTAGTATGATTTATGATACTCGATGTGTTGATTTGGATTATTGTTTATTCAAATAGTTGTTCATTAATGTTTATATGCCAATGTGATGATTCTATGGTGATGTTATTTAATTCAGTAGTATTTTATAATGCAATTGTTTAATAAGTAGTTATGATGCAATAGTTAGGTATCATGTTATCTTATGAGCAATTTGGTTAGAAATGTTAGTTCGTTATTGGTATTGTAATTGTTAGAATAGACTAGGTGAGAGGACAGGGTAGCATCACTCGTCCACGAGTGCCCTGCTACACTGCAATTCCTTCTCATGATAGGATGTTGATTTTATATATACATGTGCTACTTGACGTTTATTTGGATGTAGGATTGCAGGGATAAGTCTCGATTCCACACAGCGGCGGAGACTTGAGCGAGCAATAAATTAACCCAATGGGTAAAAGTTGAAAGGGGAGTAGGTTTGGAAGTGTCCCGAGTCCCAAGTCTGTCATCTGTTGTGAGTCGTTGTGTTATGACTGAAGTTTTGTCTTTGTCTTTATGTAGTTTGACTGCTGAGTATTTATTTAATTATTGGTTAGTGTTTAATTAATTAATCATATTTCACAAAAAAATTAATTAATGTTGCATTGTTATTTGATTTAATTGAGAGTTAGAAAAATGTTAAAATTAAATATATAATAAATTAAAAGTGATTTAATTAATTTAACAGTGCAAATAATTATAATTAAATTAATATTGTCGAGAGTAATTAAATATTATTTTTATTAATATTAAATTAGGAAATTATGTGAAGATAATATCTAAATTTAAATAAATTATTTCAATTAAAATTTTAGATAAATGTGAGCTTTTAAAAGCTGGAAAAGGACCAATAAAAAAAGGGGCTTTTTGGAAAAGAAAGCGGAAAAAGATTTAGGGATTTTAATTGGTGATTTATTATTTTTATGGGAAAATTATTCACACACAATTTTGGGCTCTGTTGTTTTGGATCACGAAAGGAAAAAAAAAGAAGAAAAGATAGTTTTACTGGAGTTTGAGTTTTTCTTAAGGTAGAGTATTGTGAGTTTGAAAGAAAGATTATTGATTAGAACATTGAAGTGAGGAAAGGTCGAGAGGGACTGCGGGAGGAGTGAGAGGAGGTTCTGAGTGGGATTACTCCTTGAGACCGCGAGTTCAGGTTTTCCCCTTTTTAAATTTTTTGATACTCATTGGGATTTTATAAACAAATCACGATTGCTATGTGTTGAAATTGTTTGAATGAAGTTTTATGTTTTGAAAACTTGTGTTTAAAACTCTCGAATCTTCTGTAGAAAATTTTAGTAGAAACCTTTCTAAAATTCTTCAACATAGTTTAGTAGGAAAAAAAATAAAAAATAAAAAAATTAGTGTGTTTGAAATATAAAAATCATTTCTGATTTAAGATCGATTTTGTATGTTTAAATTTATGTTGTGTTGTTGAATATCCATTGTTTGTGTTGCTTTGAACCTCGAGTTATATATATGCATATACAAGTTAATTATACACATACTATTATTCTGGTTGAATCTTTAAATATATATATGTATATATAAATTTTATGTTCTGGTGTAATTTCATTTATTTAAACAGTAAATAAATAAGTACAATTATAAAATATGCTTTGAAAATTCGTATTTTGTTTCTGGTTATTTATGAAATATGAAAAGTGTATATAAATAAATATAATATAATTTAAAAAAATAAAAAATAAAATAAATAAAATAAATATAAAGTGTGGTTGTGGACGGCCGAAGCCGTACACAGCCGTGGGGCTGCGTGCAGTCACCACGGACTACGCACAGCAGTCACTGACTGTTGTACGCAGTCTGTGGAGACTGCGGCCTCCCATTGGGAGGTACGCGCAGTACCCACAGACTGTAGTAGTCTGTGGGGACTGCGGCCTCCCCTTGGGAGGTGCGCAGTACCACATGGGCGGCGTGTAAAAAAAAATATACTAATTTAAAATTTAAGTTTTTTTTTTGTGTATTGTTTTTTTTAAATTCATTTATTTCAAATTCTATTTCTGTCCGAATTTAACTTTTAATGAAATTTTATATATATATATTTGTATGATGTCCAATTTAGTTTATTTTTATATATATATATATATATATGTATATGTATATGTATGTATATATATATAATATATATATTTGTGTATGATAAATTTAGTTTATTATATATATATATATATATGTGTATATATATATACATATGTATGTATATAATATAATAATATTGTATGTTTGAGGAAGTATTTTATAAACTTAAAAAATATATATATATATTTTTAGAGAATGATTTAATTTATACTTTATTTTATATGTATATGAAGTGATATGCTGCATTTACTTGAAGTAAAAATATAATTTTTACCAGATTTAGGGATATAGTTTAATTGGAGAAATTGGAAATAAGTTATGCAATTATAATTGAATCGAATAGTTAAAATTTAAAGGTATGATGTTATAATGTAAGTGTGCGAATTTGAATTTAACAGTGTGTTTTGTTTTGAATTGAATAATCTCGTATTGTCGATCTATTTGTTTGACGAAATTATTGAGTTTGGAAATATTTCTTTATGGAATTGTTCTTAAGTAGTTGTTTTCTTGAGGTTATTCGTCAAGTTGTGGTGGTACTCTCTTCTTTATGTAATTGTGTCGTATGGGAAAACCCTAGGTTCACCCTTCTGTTCGTAAGAGTATAAGTTATTGTTAAGGGCTTCCAGAGATGGAATGCTTGTCTTTCATGTTTCTTTTATTCCCCATGTCGGGCAATTAGGGTTAAGGGTATTGTAAGTCTTCCAGAGAAGTTTTCTTGAGTGGGATGTTATGTGTAGAGGTTCATTTTGGTGAATCGCCTTGATGTATTGTACTATGATGTTGTACCCGGTTTCCATGAACGGGGATTTGTGCCTCCTAGGAAATAGGAGTGGGTAATGAGTTTTGTACCTCCTTTGGAAGGAGTGTGTATTCGAATTGGGTTCCTCCAGTGTTTGGAGTGAGTTTCCTTGCTTGTTTTCTCCTTGGATTGGATAGTTTATGTTGTCTAGTTACCTATTGTGGTATCGTGCCTTGTGTGTTGTCAATAGGAGAGTGGCTCTTTGTGGGGGTCTGGCACACAAAGGGGCGCCAGGGTAACCTACCTAGAGTTTAATTAAGTGGTAATCTAAATGAATTAATGGGGGGGCTTTCACACTAATAAAGATAAAAGGATGTCTCTCTCGTGAAGCAAGTGAATGATAAGGCTCGAGATGAGATGGACGCATAGTTTTACGTGAGGGTCCGGCGGCTGGTAGAGGCAAGCCAGGGTAACCCAGGATGGGGGTCCGGTAGCCTAGGAAGGTTGAGCTAGGGTAACTCATGGCAATTTATGCATGACACTCTTCCTATGTCAACAGTTAGCCAGTTATTGTGCGATGTTCATGATCTTGTTCTTTGGAAGCATTGTAACCTCGTGTTAAGTGTTATTGTGTTTGTAGTTGTAAGTGACTTTGTGATTGTAGTTGTGAAGTAATATTGTGATTGTAGTGGTTAAGTGCCTTGTTGTTTTCTCTTTGGTTATTGTTGGATGAGGTCTTTGTTATTATGCCTTGAGTTCATTGAAGTTGTGTGTGTGACTAGTTGTTATTTGGGAAGGTGTTTTATTGTTATGTTCAGAAGTGATTTGTTGTTGTGCCTCTTGGAATGGTTGTCATGAGTTTTCTAGGTGGTCTTGATGTTATGTGTCTATTGGGAGTTAGTCTTTGTTATTGTTAGGCGTACTTGGTTGGGGACCCTTCCTTGTCTACTCTCAGCACGGGGGTGGTTGGGTGGAACGTGCTTCGCACCCCATTGGGTTCCCTCTTCTGTTGCAGATGTGTCTTTTGTTTGCAAGTTTTGGCGGATGTTGATGATCCAGTGTCCTTATGTACCAGATTGATGTATATACTTCATATGTAATGTATTCATTGGTGTATTGTCTCCCACGTGTGTTGGGATGACCTTGATGTGATTTGTATATGTAGTTATTGAGATGTATTTTCAGACAGTTGTATTCTTCTATCATTGGGATGTAATGTTTATTCAGGCCTTGTATTTATTCAGGATCTTTTGTTATAGTTGGTTATGTTGAATTATATCTATCGAAATTATGTAACACTTTATATCTTTTAATTCCATGTATTGCCATATGTGCGTATGTTATTAATATGGTTATTGTTTAATGGATATTTAAATGATGATATGGGAATGTATAGATTTACGTAATGGATTAATTATTGTTATCTTATTATCATTGTTATGGGTTAGTGTAGTCATGTCACTTCATGTACCCCTTTGGAACAAGTTGTGCCTCTTAATACATTGTTATGTTATAATACTTAAGTATGTTATTACATATTCTTTTTAAAAAAAAAAATTGTTAGTTGTTATTAGTTCCTTTGGGAGTTACACGGTGAAGAGGCGTGGCAATTGAAGGTTCATTCCTTGCATTTATATCTGGATTTTTGTGGTTTTAGTGTTTTATGTGTTTTGGTACACCCCTTGATGTTGTGAGAATTTTTTTGAAGCTATTAGGGAGAATGGATCTTCATGGAAATTTTGGCACAAAGGCACAACCTAGGTAACCCATGGAAGAGATTCCTTAACAAGTGATAACCTAATAAAATTAACTAGTGGGTTGGGTAGGTACACACTAATAAGATAAGTAAGATTCTTCACCCAAACTATTAGTGCTTTCACTGGCTAAGGGTGGGCTGAGAAGACCATGGTCGACAAGATCAATACCTCATCCTCACGAGAGGCTAGTGGTCCCACATGTGTCACCCTATGGGGCTGATGCCTAATGAGAGCTAGACTGGGTAACCATAGATGGGGGTCATGCCTAGTGAAATGCAACCTGGGTAACCCGTGTAGTGCCATGTGATGACACTCTTCCTACAACATCCTTGGTTGTTCTATTGTTTTTGTGAGCCTCTGGAAGTAGTCACTTTGATGTATTTTTAATCATGTTTCTTGTTTGGTTGAGTCTTGTAGTCTTTCCACTTGACTTTTATTTGTCAAGGGTCTTTCTTTTTGTCTCCTAGCATGGGGGGTGGGCCTTTGGGTCCACGGGGTTGGGTGGAACATGATTTTCACCCCATTAGATTCCTAGATTGTGTTCATGAAGCATGGAGTTTTTGTTGATGTAGTTGATCTAGAGCTTCACCACTATTCAATTGTATGATGTTCAGTTTTGTATTACTCTTGTATTTGATGTATCTTTCCCACTTTGTGTCGAGAAACACTATTGTACCTTTGTAATCCTAAAATGATGTAATTTCATTACATAACTATGATGTACATGTATATTCTTATTCGATCAATGTAATATATGGATATTCCTGATTATCTCATCTGTTCATATATGGATGTTTCTCATTTATGTACTAGAATGGATGTATGATTATTGTAATCTTAATCTTATTATAATTTCATAACATAATCTCGTGATGTGGCAATCATCATTATGGTGTAGGTTTACATTTAGTAATGTAGTCACGTGCACCCTAGATGATGTACCATATGTTGTTTATGTATAATTGCTTTACATGTGTTGTTTGTAATGTTCATCTTATGTTATGTTTTACTCTTTTTGAAAAAAAAATTGTGTTGTATTTGTTAGATTTAGTTGTCCTTTGGAGTTCACATGGCGGGGCATTACAACATCATGCTATATTATTAAACTTGATCAATCATGACTATTTCTATTAATTATCAAGAGTGTTTATCATGAGTTGACAACACATAATCATTTTATAAAACTTTGTGTGTTGACATTGTTTCCCTCAATCTTTTATTTGACCTCGAAATTAGTGTACTAACATGATTTGGCATCAAGAAGTAATTATACTTACTAGGTGAAAAATAATAGTTACCAAAAATACCTTTTTATGTTAGGACATATTGAGAGCATTGAGGACAATCGAAAGTGATAATCATAAAATATATAAAGGCCTAATCTATTGATTGGATTGAATGTATGGACTAGATTAGATGCACACATGTAAGATCAAGTCCATATATGAAAGTTATCTAGGGTGATAAATAAAATTTCATATTTTATGCTAAAGGAATTTCCTATTTGAAGAAGACAAAGTTAAAAAGGACAATCAACCGCCGTAGTGTCTCTAGAGATGATTGAACATGTTTCATCCATTGATTTTTTTCCACTATTTTTTTTCTACTTAAATGTTGTCACTCACCAGTATTTCCAAATAGTGTGTTTTATCTATGAACACTCCCCCTTCATACCTTTGTGGAAATACTGGTGAGAGAATCGTTGCCTCCACAAACATATAGAAATCTATTTTTTTGCTTATCAAAGCCTTTGAAGGTTGAACATGATAAAAAAAGGAATAATTATAGCGTTGGTCTGAGGTTTTTCTGCTCATTTTGTATTGAGGAATTCCTCCACATTTTTCTACTAAGAGTTTCATCCATATTGCAAGGTTATTAAGGAAGTTTTGAAGACATGAATGCTTGCACACATTGCACAGAGGGAAAATATGCATGCTTACCCATGTTGTAGGGGGTTGAGAAAATTCAAGAGCATATTCAAATCTCTCCATATGTTTAAAGCCTTCTAGATTGCAGATTTTAATTGGTATGTACCCTACGCCTTCATATTTACCAAGAAAATATTCAAGTGATAAGTCTAAAATAACAAAGAATATCTTTAAATGTTGAGTCTATGTGACTGGTTTGCAAAAAAGAGTGAAGGTTTTATGAAGATCTCAAGTGGTTAAGAGATTGTTAGATCACAATATATAGAGGGTTTGATGGGTTTGCACTAGTTTTGATGGATTGGTCCATGGCTGCATTGTGATTATGGGGAAGGTTTACTTGTCTGAGCTCTAATCCACTAGTGTTTGAGTATCAAGTTTTTGAGACCTATAAAAAAAAGATAGAAATAATCACAATGAATATAAATGATAGTGAAAAGAGATTGATCAACAATAAAAGATAACACAAAGCTACAAAGTTGTTGTTAGTGTTTCACATGGAAAAGGTACAATGGATGCAATGCTTTTCTTTGTGCTGAGTAGTTTAGGAAATGTTTTCACAACTATTTTTCCTAAAGGTGGGAATGTTATGGTATGCCTTGGCTCTTGTTTTATTTAAAAGGAGGGATTTTTTTTTAGCCAGCTTGTGAGGATACCTTTTTGAAGGATGTCATTATGATTAGACTAAATATTTCAAGCTCTTGATCAGTTAAAAAATGAGCAGGCTAGTTGGGTATGTGCAGGATCATGATGGGCCAAAAAGTGGCAATATGATGTGTATGTGGCTGACGACTATTTTTTTACCCAAAATTGACGAAACGAAAAGGGTTTTTAAAGGATATTCTCAATTTTCCACCAATATAAATTATGCTTTACTTTGAATTTAATTAGTAGTTATTACTCATTTTCTACTCAAATTATGAATAAAGTCTTGATTGATAGGCTGATTGAAAAACATCTATAACTTTCAAATAGTATCACATTTTTTGAATCCAAAACATGTGTCACATTCTACACTTTGCATACTATAGGATTAAAAAAATAAAAATTTAATTTCATGAATTTTTGACCAAGTTAGACAGTCGAGACGCCTGGTTTATATTTTAAAGAAGTTTTAATAAAAATCATAGTGGTATTTGCCCAGAAAAAAAATTATAAAAAAGATGCATCACACATGTCGGAGCATGAGTCTCTATATATTTAAAATCTTATAAAAAATATTATCTTTTATTGTGGTTAGGATGGTTAAAGAAAAAACACCACTTCTTATTTTTTCCTTGAAATTTAAGTACCACTACAGAAATTTCAAATTTTTCATAAATAGTTTTTAAAACCCTAGTTTAGGCATTCAATTTTCTATAGATTCTATTCTTACATATTTTTGAAATAATATAGATAACTTATTCAAATTTTTATATCAAGTTTCCTAACTCTGATTTTTCTGATTTTTTTATCACTTAAGGACCTTTTTTTCCCATGATGATCCTACACATACCTAGTTGTCTCTATACATGCATTAGTATATGCTAGCTGCTATGAATTTGTTGACATTTTTGCCACATTATAGTGGAATGGAACTGGTTTTCAAAGCTTGAAGTTTCATATATTTCTTAATAAAATGGATGGTAGCAACCTTCAAATGACTTTTAAATGGTAGAAATGCTCCCATAAGAAAGGATGGTCAGTCCAATACAATGGGTGACATTGCTGACAATATTGGTTCTCCAATAAAGGTTGCATCTCCACTATCATGAGGCGCTACATCTGATCTATATTTTGTATTTAGGATGGATATGGCTTTTCACAAGCAACAATAACATCTTACCCAACATGCACTAAATGTAACTTATTTGAGATAATGTCAACAAGGCCTTTTATTCCATAATGTTCAATCCATGTGGGCTAATCTTTTGGACACCAAAATTTATTGTGTTGAAGAAGATAAGATGGTTTCAATTATGGGTTATTATAAATAGTTGAAAGAGAAAATACAAGAATAGAAGGTCCAAATGCATCTCCAAGGTAAAATATAGTGCAATTGGGAGCATATGATAGCAATATAAAGAGAATACTATGCCATGTAATATGAGAAACAAGAGCGAACAATGAAATTAGACTGAAGAAGGATAATAGTATAAAGAGAAGACTATTCCATGAAGTATGAGCATTGTGAAAGAGAAGGATAATATGACAGTTGATCCAATGAAAGAAAGCTCATTTGAACTATTCTTACTTGGCCATAGAGTGAAGAAAGTGTCCACATAGAGTTCTCTATGTTGGAATTGATGTTGTACAATTCAGATGTCATTTGGACAAGGATTTTAATTCCCAAAGTGGTCATCTTTCCCCAAAACTCTTTGGAGCCCCTACCAACCATACCTAGCACTAGGTATGCCATCACCACACACAACATAGCTTGCCCACTGTGGATCATCCACAACTAATCCTTTGTAAGCAGTTGGATGAATAAAGTACTCAGCATAAGAAAAGGAGAATGAACCCAATCTTCTTTCATCTTGAATGCTTTCCATGCATCTAGTAAAAGGAATATGATAAATAAAACCACCACCACCAATAATATTGATAGTCTTGCAAGCTCACTAACATCCATGATTTAGAGCACTCACACCCAATCCTACCATGGTACTTACTCAAATCAAGTTCAAATATATAAACTCAAAGGGGGTTGGGCAGGAATGGAGTAAAAATAAAAATTCAAAGTGAACCATTGATTTTTGGCTCTTTAGGACTTCTCTAACTCTTTTAGGGTTTTTCACCTAAAAGGAGAGAGGTAGGGCCAACAATGCTAAGGTTTCATTCAAATTATGTTATGTGTAATGTTGTCTAATTTAAATGAAGTAAACTAAATGCAATTAAGTGATTTAAATGAATGATTGTGAATGAAAAACTAAGATTTAAACTATATTTGAAAACATGTTGTGATATGCAAACAATAAACTAAATGATGAAATAATGCAAAACAGAAAGAAATGAGGTGAAATAGAGTACACCTAGGAAAGATTTGATTATTCTAGAATGTCTTGGATGATGTCTGGAATTATTTAAATTTTACAGTGCGACTCACTCACCTAGGGTGGTGAACTAGTCCTACTACTGGTCAAAAAGTGTCAGAAACTAGTTTCTAACTGTCGGGATCCAAAATTTGACAAAATTCAAAATTTCTATCCTAAGGTGGGACTCATTCACCACTAGTGGTGAATCAGTCCACTCCCAAAATTCTAAAAATGAAGAGACAACTCTACAACACCAGATTTGAAAATCTTTGATTGTCAAGTTGCTGAAGTCAATTCTGCAAGAAATAGATAGAAACCCTTCTCCAAGCTTGAAGTGTGAATGATTTTACTTGAAGCTAGATGACTTGTTGACCAATCTTCAACATCTTAATTCTTGTTAAATTTTCACACAAAGGTCTACAAACACACATGTGATAGGGGGAAAATGGTTGAGGGTTAGAAAATAGGGGTTTGCATTGGTCAAACCCCACTTTTGGTAATCAAACCCTTATTGAAACAATGAAATGAAAGAGAATGATAAAATAACAACATGCAAATGCTATCAACTTACCAAACCCTTGATGATGCAAGTCTAAAGTAATGTCAATGGATGCTTCAAAGTGCTTGAATAATACTTGAATTGATGTTGGAAGATGCTTGAATGCTTGAGTGAATAGGTGGATGAGTGAACTTGATGAATGGGATTATAGGAGATGTAAAATGAGGTGAAAATCACTTATTTATACAATCTTGTGCCTTAGTTACCCGTTCATACCTCACCACATACTGACATCAAGTTTTTTTTGAATAAAAACCCGAAAGGAAATTTTAAAAGTTTTGAATTTGGGGCCAAGGAGACTCATTCGCCACCCATGGCGAATGGGTCCCACCTAGGACCTAAAAAATGGGTGTTAAGAATTATGTTGTATTTAATATTGTTTATCAAACTTACATTAAAAAATGAACTTAATTAAGCCATATAAGGGCATAAAGGGACCAAATAAAGCATAAGAAAGGGGTAAATAGTGAAGTTATGCCTAGAAAAGTGTGAAACCTTGTTACAAGACTTTACAACACTTCAAAATAGTACTTCTTTAGTGATGAAAAGGTGAATTTTAGGTGAATTGCAATTAATACAGTCTAGAAGAGTGTAGAAATGTCTTACAACACTTCACAACACCTTCACAAGATGTCATTATTTGAGTTTTAGTATCTAAATATGCATGTTGAAGCCATGTTACAACATAAAATAAGAGAAAAATAGATCAAACACCATAAAACAAGACCTAAAAGGGCATGAAAATGACAAGGGGCCATTTTTCTATGGCACATTTAGCCCGCAATTTAGTGAGAGGATTAACTTGCTTCAAACTCACACTAAAGTAGCCATAATTTCATTGAGAAGAGGTTTCAAATACATTTATGTTAGAAAAGATGGTGCAACAGGTAGAGGATTGATCCAAGCCCCCAAGATGAAGATCCATGTTAAGCTAACATAAAAAACAAAGGCTGCTGGTGTTGAAATGAAAGAGAAATGGATGACTTTGATCTAAGTATCCCCTTTAGTTTGGATTAGATCAGGCTGATTGTTTGAAAAAGAGAATATTGTGCTCACTCTGGGACCTGGTGGGCCCGGCTGCAGTGGTGGGCCGGTGGGGCCCGCATGCTTCAGTTGGTGTGCACTCACAAGCACAAGGTGGCTGTGGAAGGAGCATGCCCAGCTGGGTTGGCTTTCCCACTCCATGTATTAAAGGATTCATGCCTCATGATAGCTTTTAACAAGGCACCCTGAAATGTGTGAACAAAGGATTAACACAATCATTACAAGGATTGCATTATGCAAGGTGGAGAAAAGATTGAAAAATAATAAAAATGTAAAAAATGTAAATATTCAAGGGAATAATTAAAGAAGTTCGTGCAGGACAATCGCAGAACATTGATGATACAATGTCTCAGAGGACAAATGAGGCAAATATTCACAACCAGGGACATTGATGATACATCCCGGGGTAACAAGAATGTATGGTAAGTTGATCACACTTATGAAGGACATCACACCCAATGTCATCCACAAAGTGATGATCACATCATATAAATGACAAGGCTACACTAAGAACCAAGAATGCACATGAATTATGGTAATGTATGCCCCCCACTTTAAAGGAACTGCTACACACCATTCTGTGAGCAATTAATTTAAATTAGTGAAGGAAATAAAATGCAAAAATAAAACAAGGCATGGGAGCCAACTTAGAAAGCCCTATGCCAAGTAATATGTTTCAAAGTTAGGCTGTAACATGTAAAGGAAAATGAAAAAAAAAAGGGGGAGCTGCCCCTAGAAAAGAGCACACCAAACACATAAGGGATCTATGGATTTTGGGTCAGTATGTTTGTTGTTGCAATGTATTTATGAAAGAGCTCGAAACTATCATCATTCCCCAAGAACATGAGAACTAGAGGTGACACAAGAAACAAAAATAAATGTTTTTGGTCAACATGGAAGAACATTCTTACGATCGACACACTTGCATCTCCCAAAAAGAAAAACACAAGAGAAAATAAAGAAAATGAAAAGGTGAAAGAAAAAGATCTTTTTTTTGGGTCAACATGAAGGAGACATTTTGGTCTCAATGCCTTGTGTCATCCCCAAAAGGAAAACACAAGAAAATACGAAGTAAAAAGGAAAAAGGGACAATTTGGGTCATCATGGAAGAGACATAGGGTGTCTCAACACTTTATGTCATCACCAAAAGGAGAACACAAAACAAAAGTGAAAAAGACAATGCACGAAAAATAGAAGAATAGAGGTACAAATAGAAGAAGTGTGCGAAGAGAAGGTACATCAAACACAGGATATGGGGGAACATGATACGCGCATGAAAAGGAAAACAAAAAGGAAAAATAAAAAGAGAAAAGAAAAAAGGCTACCTAGGTGAATGCAAGTCAATCATCTAACAAGTCATTTTCCTCCTAATCATGTTTAGTGTAATGCAAGGGCAGTTGATTTTCCAAAGGAATAATTGCAAGCACCAAACTAGGAGTCATACTAGGCTCTTCACTTGGTTCAGAGGATTTATCATTTAAGATCATTGTAGATGAAAATAGAGAATTTAGGTCATCATGCACTTCTTCATCTACTTTTACTATCATTGCATCATCATCATCATCATCATCAAGATTAATGATGATGGGAGGAGGAAGGGTTATTTCTAAGGACAGATGTATCAAAAACTATGGCTATTGGATTGGTTCATTTTTTTGTGATTGTTGGACTGGACTGTCTTGTGGTAAGTTAGGAGAAGGAGGGTGGTCATCTATTACTTCTATCAAATGTGGAGGTTGATTTTTTTTATTTTTTGCCATGCGAGATTGACAACCAAGGAGATGATGACGACGCTTGCATTCCCTATCATTGCAATTTTTTTAAATTCTATTTTGGAGTTGTTGAGGTGTAAGATCAGATTGAGTCCTCATAGGTTCTTTTTCTTCCAAAGAGGGAAGAACATAAGAAACCAAAAAGGATGGGTCAACCAGTTTCTCTTTAGCTTTATACACTTTTTTAATGCAAGGAGGCACAATGGGATTGGTTTCACTTTCTCTTGGTCTTTTAAATGATGGCGGGAAAGTGTGTGAGGGTGGTTGTTCATGAGGTTGTATGGTTTTCTCAATTACAGACTCAGGTTGAAGCATGGTTTCATCTATGATAGGAGAGGTGGAAGTGGACGAGGACATGTTACATAGAGACAATTCGGCTATTTTTTTGCCTTTGAACTTTTGATAGGCAATAAAGAAGTATTTTCGAGGGGTGATGGGTTCCAAGGCTTCAAGCCAAAAGGATTCTAATGAAAAATTACCTTTAGAAGATAAGGGATTAAAGCCACTAGTTATCGTGTATGGTGAATATCTCATTGTCATGTGGAAACTTCAAACACTTGTGAACAATTGATGGGACTGCTTTCATTGAGCAAAGCTAAGGGTGGCCTAGCCACAAACAAAATTGGTCTGATTGTGGAATAATTGAAAATGTTACATACAAATTTTTAGGTCCTATCTGTAAGGGGGTACGATCAATCCAATCATAGAGGGCATACCAAAAACCGATATGTGTTTTAATCCATTGGTTTATTATAAATTGTCTTGATATAGCTCATGTATTACTAGAAATCCTTTGATCACATTCTACTGAAGGGATCTGTTAATATCCCATTGGTGGGCCCCATATCGTGGAGTGGAGCAAGCTATGAGAGGACCATCGAGGAAGTTTTTGTGGCCATGTCTTTAACACCAAAAGTGATATCAGGGTGGTGGTTTGGCCTTCTGACTTCGTTTATCCTGTCCCTGGGGTGATCCATAGGACTATCTTCGTGTTAACTGCGGTATATGTTGTGTTTTACATTACATGGCAATGACGGCGCCACGGATACTCGACAAAGCGATCGACATTGTGTCTCTTTGGCGATGAAAATGACAGTAAGCGTTAGGTTTGAAGGTGGGTGGTAATGGCTGATTTGGATTAAGTGGTCTACCAAGTGGAAAAGTGAGCATGTGTTGTTGATGTAATTGGTTCATTGTGTTATGAAGGGTATCGAGTAAGGGAGTAAATTGTGTCTTCGGATCCCCATAGGTATAAGGCACCAATGCTTTAACAACTGCCACTTGATTTGGAATAGGTGGGGTTGGTGTTTGCAGTTGGCATTGAGAAGGTGGATTAAACTATAAAAAAACCTCTATTTGATTTGTGGAATTCTTGTGTTTTATTTTGATTTTTTGGTTCATATTTTCGGCTCAGTTTGAAGTGGACTTTGAGTCTTGACTAGAAACCGAGTTTTGGTAGTCACATAAGGTTGTACGTAAATGTAAGAAAAATCATAATTTCTTCATAGTTAATTTATCCTGAAGGTGTGTGTGAAATTTTTCAATAAACATCTTTTGCAAATGTGCATCAGGAATCTTGACATCAATTTGAGCATACAAGGATTGGTATCTTGAGATAAAGTCAGTTACTTTTTTGTCTATGTTTTTTCTACATCTCATGAGGTCAACCATTGTCTTTTTAGGTGTCATGTCAACTTAAAAGTGACTTATGAAAGATCCACCAATTCATTGAATGAATGGATGGAATGATTAGGCAAGTTGGAAAACCACTCTAAGGAAGTGTCTTTCAAGGTCCTTGGAAAAATTTTAGCTAAAAGTTTATCATCAAGGACAAAGTCACTACCTATAGTTGTATAAGCATTAATATGGTTGATAGGGTCTCCTTTACCTTAGTATTTTTCAAACCGAGGCATTTCTATCCCTTGTGGCATTGGGGTACATAAGATTTCTAAGGAGAAGGGGCTGCTATAGACATGATATGCAGGTAGAGTCATTTGACCTTGGTTAATGGATATGTCTAGGATCATGATGGGCCAAAAAGTGGTTATATGATGGGTATGTGTAGGGTATGTGGCTAACGACTTTTTTTTACACAAAATTGATGAAATGAAAAGGGTTTTTAAAGGAGATTCTTAGCTTTCCAACAATATAAATTATGCTTTACTTTGAATTTAAAAATACTTATTATTCATTTTCTATTTGAATTACGACCAAAGTCTTGATTGATAGGCTAATTGAAAGACATCTATAGCTTTCAAATGTTATCACATTTTTTGAACTTGAATCATGCATCACATTCTATGCTTCACATACTATAGGATTAAAAAAAATGAATTTCATGAAGTTTTGACCAAGTTAAGGTGGTCAAACATACAAGTTTTTATATTTTTTAAAAATTGTAATAAAAAAATTCATAATTAATTATTGGTTATAAGTCTGAAAATAATGCATCATTGGGACATGTAGGTCTCAATTATATCTATATTATCATTTTATTCAGGTTGGGGTGGTCAGGCAGACACCTACTTCTAATTTTCCTAAAATTTAAGTGCTACTGCATTGAAATTTCAAATTTTTCAAAAGATTTTTATTTATTTTTAATAAACACGATTGGATTTAAACTTCATTCAATTTTTCCATAGATTCTATTCTTGTATTTTTAATTAATATGAATCATTTATTCAATTTTTATGTCAGGGTGCCTAACGATTTTCTAATTTTGTATCCCCTTAAGGGCCTATTTTTTCCATGATGATCCTGCACATACCCTAATGGTGGAAATTTTTTGTTGCATGGATGAAACAATGTTGAGGAGTTGTGTAAGAATACGGTCAAGGTAAGTGAGTTGAGGTGGAAGGGAAAATGGTGAGGGAGTATATGTGATATTAGGGGAAGTGAAAGGAATACTAAGGGGTGTGAAGGTGGTGGAAGAGACTTGCGATGCCACAAGAGAACTAGGAATGCTAGTTAGAATCAGGAAATAAAGGATGGGCCAAATGCATCTCCAAGGTAAAATATAGTGCAATTGGGAGCAAATGATAGCAGTATAAAGAGAAGACTATGCCATGTAATATAAGAAACAAGTGTGAACAGTGAAATTAGACTTAAAGAAGGATAATATTATAAAGAGAATACCATGCCATTAAGGATGAGCATTGTGAAAGAGAAGGATAATATGACAATTGATCCAATGAAAGCAAGCTCATTTGAACTATTCTTAATTAGCCATAGAGTGAAGAAATTTTCCACACAGAGTTTTCTATGTTGGAATTGACATTGTACAAATTTTGAGAAGTCATTTGGACAAGGATTGTAATTTCCAAGGCAGTCATCTTGCCCCAAAACTCTTTGGAGCCCCTACCAGCCATACCTGGCACTAGGTATTCCATCACCGCACACAACATAACTCACTCACTGTGGTTCATCCACAACTAATCCTTTTTAAGAAACTAGATGATTAAAGTACTCAACACAAGAACATGAGAAGGAACCCAATCTACTTTCATCTTGAATGCTTTCCATGCATCCAATAAAAGGAAGATGATAAATGAAACCACTACCACCAACAATACTGATAGTCTTGCAAGCTCACTAGCATCCATGATTTAGAGCACTTACACAAAATCCTACTATGGTAATTACTCAAATAAAGTTCAAATATATAAAATCAAAGGGGGTTGGGCAGGAATGGAGTAAAAATAATAATTCAAAGTAAGCCATTGATTTTTGGCTCTCTAGGACTTCTCTAACTCTTCTAGGGTTTTTCACTTAAAAGAAGAGGGGTAGGGCCAAAAATGCTAAGGGTTCGTTCAAATTATGTTATGTGTAATGTTGTCTAATCTAAATGAAGTAAACTAAATGCAATTAAGTTATTTAAATGAATGATTATGAATGCAAAACTAAGATTTAAACTATGTTTGAAAATACGCTGCGATATGCAAACAGGCTATGTGCAGGATCATGATGGGCCAAAAAGTGGTGATATGATGGGTATGTGTAGGGTATGTGGCTGATGAATTTTTTTATACCCAAATTTGATTAAAAAAAAGGATTTTTAAAGGATATTCTCAACTTTCTACCAATATAAATTATGCTTTACTTTGAATTTAATAAATAATTATTATTCATTTTCTATTTGAATTATGACTAAAGTCCTAATTGATAGGCTGATTGAAAAACATCTATAGCTTTCAAACAATACCACATTTTTTGAATCCAAAACATGTATCACATTCTATACTTTGCATACTATAGGATTAAAAAAAGAAAAATTGAATTTCATGGAGTTTTGACCAAGTTAAGGTGGTTGAACACTTGTTTTATGTATTTTAAAGTTGCAGGCTAAAAATTCGCAATTGATTGTGCCGAAAAAAGTACAAAAAATAATATCATCGGGACAGATATACTTATATCTAAAAAATCTTATAAAAATATTATCATTTATTATGGTTGGGGGTGGCCGGATAGACACCTACTTCTTATTTTTTCTAAAATTTAGGGTACTACTTACTACACATTGAATTTCAAATTTTCACAAATGTTTTTATTTTTATTTTAAATAAACCTGATAGTTTAGAAACTTCCATCCAATTTGCTACAAATTATATTCTTACATATTTTCTAAATAATAGATAACTTATTCAATTTTTTACGTCAAGTTGCCTAACTCTAATTTTTTTGCCACTTAAGGGGCTATTTTTCCATGATGTTCCTGCACATACCAACAATAAACTAGTATTGAAGCAATACCAAAACAAAATGAGATGAAATAAAGTGCACCTAGGAAAAGATTTCATGATTTAGAATAATGTCAGATGTTTTTCTAGAACTACTAAAAATTTCACAATGAACTCATTCACCAAAGGCGTTGGTGGTCTTGCTGGTGAAAAGGGAGTGTAGAAACTGGTTTTTGACTATCGGGATCAAATCGACAAAATTTGAATTTCGGGTCTGGTGGGACTCATTTGCCACTGGTGGAAAATTGGTCCTCTCCCAAATTTTTGAAAAGTGGGAGACAACTCTACAACACAAGATTTTATTAATCTCTAATTAGCAGGGTTTGCCTAAGTCCAATTCTATGGAAACAAACAACTACTCAACGAAATGGGCGTTTGAATTGAAGCACTAGTTGACTTGTTGACCAATCTTCAACACCTTAATGCTTGTTAAATCTCCACACAAAGGTCTGCAAACACACATGCAAGAGGGGGAAAATGGTTGAGGGTTAGCAAATAGGGGTTTTCCTTGGTCAAACCCCACTTTTGGTAATCAAACCCTTAATGAAATAATAAAATGAAAGATAATGATAAGCTAACAACATGTAGATGCTATCAACTTACCAAACCCTTGATGATGCAAGTATGAAGTGATGTCAATGGATGCCTCAAAGTGCTTGAATAATGCTTGAATCGATGTTGTAAGATGCTTGAATGCTTGGGTGAATAGGTGGATGAGTGAACTTGATGAATGGGATTGTAGGAGATGTAAAAAATCAATTATTTATAAAATCTTGTGCCTTAGTTACCCCTTCATACCTCATCACAGGTTGACGCCAAGTGTTTTTGAATAAAAGACTGAAAGGAAATTTTTTAATTTTTAAATTTGGAGCCAAGGGGGACTCAATTGCTAGCCATCACGAATGAGTCCCACCAAGGACCTGAAAATGGGTGTCAAGAATTATGTTGTTTTTAATATTGTTTATTAGGATTACATTCAAAAATGCACTTAATTAAGCCATATAAGGACATAAAAGGACCAAATAAAGCATAAGAAATGGATAAATAGTGAAGTTATGCCTAGAATAGCATGAAATCTTGATACAAGACTTTACAACACTTCAAAATAGGACTTCTTTAGTGATGAAAAGGTGATTTTTAGGTGAATTGCAATTAATAGAGTCTAGAAGAGTGTAGAAATGCCTTACAACACTTCACAACACCTTCACAAGACATCATTATTTGAATTTTAGTATCTAAATATGCATGTTCAAGCCATGTTACAACATAAAATCAGAGCAAAATAGATCAAACACCATGAAACAGGACTTAAAAGGCCATGAAAATGACAAGGGGCCATTTTTCTATACCACAAAAAGAATGATTGAGAATAGAGAGTCACAAGTTAAAGAGTCTTATTTCTTTCAGGAATGTGATATGAAACATATACTCTATCAGATTCAATTGGTGATATGAAACATATACTCTATCAGATTCAATTGTTTACTCTGAACCTTGTCCATGTGGTATTGTGGCTAGCCTCTTTTTTGTTGTACAGGCCATTGTAAATAATTGTTTCTTTTCATATCTACCAAGACTGATACAGTCACGGTCTATTCAGTGTTAAGATTATTTAAAGTGCTACAAAAGAAATGTTGTCTCAATTTGTATTTACTTTGTCTAATTTGAATGCCCTTTTTAGCCTATTGGATAAATTCATGTTATCTAAAGTTATAAACTCTATTATCTGAAATATTTTTTCTATGTATACATCATTATTGTGATCTGTTGTCTATTCATGTTTTCTATTCACATCCATATTCTTGAATATGTTGATTTTGATTTGTTTTTTCTAAAAAATCTCTTGTTACTTTGAATAAGCTTTCCTCTTTTAGCAATTCTATCTCAAAATGTTCTTCAATTTGAAAATATAATTATTATACAATTTCTTTTAGTTATTTTCAAGTTGGCAGTCCTAATGATAAAAACACTTTGCCTCTTACCACAATTTCTTGGATAAAAATAGGCTTAGATTTTTCCTATTTTCTATGCAACAAAATAGATAACCACTAATGGCTATGAGATTAAGCCATTTATTACTGTTACTATGCAAGTGTTCAAATTGTTGGAAGAATCTATGATCATTGCCTCTACATTCTGATACAAAATTATATTGTTTTGTTTGTAACAAAAATGATTGCAAGAAATGCACAAAATGGATTTGTTAAAAAACCCTTGGAAGGGCATGCACATCTAGGAGAGCATAATTAAATAGTAGACATTAATGCAAAATTAAAAACTTGTGATCATCACTCTAGAAGTATGACTATGATTATTTATTTGTAATGGAGCATGCTTATCTTCCTCATTAAGATGCTTTGTTTTAGTTGTGTTTCTAACCTTGTAAGAGGATGCATAGATGATTTGAAATTACCACTTCTCTATTCAGACCTTTGTTGCAAAGAAAACATCATTTGCTAAATGGCCTACTAGTTGACCTCATATACTACAAAATGTATGAAAAAAAAAGACCAATTTTTTTCCTATTTGACCTTCCACACCTCTTCGATGTACCCATTGCACACCAAGGTGCAATTGCTAGTGAATAATATGTTTATAATGCTTACATATAAAATATATATACAAATATATTACTCTAATATTACTTACATATGTACATTATATAACTAAATATATAATAATAAAGATTCCAAGAGTTCTTTTGACAAATCCTCTTTTTAGTAGAATTTAAAAAAAAAACTAAATCAAATATTATATGCATTGCCAAACTTACCATCCCTTAACATAATTTCTTACACATAGTTTATATAAAATTATCACATATCTTAAATCTCCACCCATCACACAGGTGAAGAAAAGTAGGCTGAACATTACCTAAGCTCAACAATTATTTAGGCGTTATTTAGGGGAATTCATGCACCATCATAGGGATTAACGCCTTAATTGATTTCAAAGGAATTTTGTTTTACTTTGTAAGATAGCTACTTTTCTATAAATTAGAGGCTTGGGCTCATTATTGAACAAGATTTGGTTCAGTAAACTTAATTTATATTAACATTTTATGCATAATTAATTATTTTTCTTTTTTCTTTTAAACCACAAAATAACTTCTATTTATGTTCAGATATTTAAACATTTTAACATAGTTGTTCAGACAATGAAATATTTAAAATATATGAAGTTCTGATTCTTATTAGCATTCTTTGAAAAATTATTATAGATAATACATTTTCTTTTACTTTTTGGCAATAAATCTTAAAATTAGTTATTACTAACTATTATTCACTATGTTAGTGTTTTGTGAGAGATTAGCATTAAGAAACTTTTTTTTGGATTACTTTCTTACTTTTGGTATCTATTTACCTTTCATCCATGTGATGCTAGGTAGGTTAAAACAATTAATAATTGTCCTTCAAACCATGTCAACTATTTTAATTTTTAAGGTACCACAACTTGTAAGATTTTTATATGGATTCTTTGTGAAGCACTATTATATAAAATAGACTAAGATTTTTTTTTAGACTGCAAGAATCAGGTAGCCCCCCTATAAACTATGGTGCACTTGGTAAAATTTTTCTTCATGTGACTAGTGATGCTAGTGCGACACACACTTGAGTACCACATGAACAGAGGGGAGACTAGACCTTATGACTTCTTTCCTACAATAGGATGCTTTAGCCAATTGAGTTAGGCCCTCCACCCTTGACTAAGAATTTTAAATATCATAAATTCAACATAAATTCCAACAAAAAGTATATTTTATAAGTTAATAAGACAATTCATTTTTACCTTACATAGAGGACAAATAGTGTTCTACAATTCTATTTCATCATAGAGCTAGGAAATTCCTTTGATGATTAAGAAATTTTAGGGACTTGGGAAATTGAGACTCAACTATCCCATTTTTAAAGATCTAACATCCTAGTACATTTGGTGCATACTTATGCAAAGGAAAAGTATGGTTCCATATTGATCTCTCATTGAATGCTTGGGTGATTCTATTGGTTCTTCAAGAATTCCAAAGACTTGAGTACATTGGGAGACATCTCACCTTATTCTATTTGACACATAAAAATAAAAAATAAAGATAATGATTAAGTAAAAAATGAATGTTTAGGACAAATAAAAAACAAACAATGTTATTTATAGTACATACACATTATAACTACTACAAATCTAGTTTTTAAATAAATCCTCCTCATAATTATGAAATTAGGCTCCAATTTTTACTAACAAATACCTAGTTTCAACATAAAATGACAATTTCAAGTTTTATCATGATTAGCTTTACATATTTTATGATTAAATATCAAGAAACCACAAGAAAAAATTTAAATACTATATATCTTGTACCATAAAATTTTAACTAATATTCTATAAAAAGGTTTTACAAGAATTAAGAATATAAAAAAATAGAGGTGCACATCAGATACTATGTTATATTCTAATGATAAAAATATTTAAAAAATTGTGTGCACTCAATAATTCACCCCTTTAATATTTTGTTTTTTTAGAAAATAGATTTAGATTATTAAAATTATTATTTTTATCACATATGAAAATTTTCAGTGTAATAATTTTAAATTGTTTTGTTTGGTAAGGGTAAAATTAGGGTTTTAAAAATGCCCCTAACCCTTAATTACAATTCTAGAAAAAGGAAATTGAATTCAAGCCCAAACAACATGTAATGAGAAACATATAGTGAACATTACATTAGTAAACATATAACTATAAGAAATAATAACAAGAAATATGTAGCATCAATATTATAGTACATTAGCAAGCATAATAATGAAAGAGGGAAAGAGAACAATATTAGATAGGTTCCAAAACCTATATATATCACTTCATTCTCATTTCATAAGGTCAAGAAATAATTTTTTGGTAAAATAACTTTCAAAGGACCTTCTATCCTTTTGTGCAATATTTTCCATGAAATGTTATTTTTCTCACTCATAAGGCATGAGGTTGAAAGAGGAGATTCCACAAACAAAATATTAACTAGAGGATCCATGTACGATGGAGAGAGAGCTCTTTAAATTTTTTGATGGAAGCATCAAACAAGAGCGCCAATGAGGTCTTCAAAACATGTAAGATTGAATTTGTTTGACCATGTCTATTGGTGGCATGCACATTAAACTTGAAATGAACAATATAGTCCATCCTAAGAAATTATATTAGAATGAGAAAATAGTATATCCATATCATGAAGAAGAGAGACTTCACTGGTTAGGTGACATGGAAGATAATCCCACCACTTGAAATAAGTACTAACAAACCTGTGATAGGAACAAGGATAATATAAATATAGGTGACCAATATCAAACTATCAATGATAGAAAAAAAAAAGACCTTAATAAAGAAGATGGTGGATCAAATACTAGTCATCAAAGTATAGAATATTATTTACTAGGAGATTCTTGGAGATATAAATATCCAACAATATTTGACAAAATGTAGCAAGGGAGAAAGTTGTAGTAGTTGAGTCAACCATCAGAATTTTCCTAGTGCATTTCTTATAGTTTTGTAGTAGGAAAACATGCCAAAACAAGAGTAGAAGATTATGAGTTATAATATAGATAGCCATTTGAATCCTTTTTCTCAAATTTATGGCTTATTTGATTCAAGAAAAAGTTCACTAATTTTGACTCCTTTTCATTCCCCATTTTCATCCATTTACCGAAAACTACTAACAAAAACCACTTGATCATATTTGGGATGTTTGATTTTTAGGAATGAAAGATCAACAATTCTTGTTATGATTTGTTGACATCTATTATTAGTTTTTTGTTTAATCTCTCCAAGTCTTTAGAATATATAATATGGAAATATATGACTCTTGATAAACTTTACTAAAACTTTAGAATAACACTTCATAGGAACCTTTTTGATCAATGGAATGAGATTTTATGGTAGATATTAAAATGGATGATGATATGGCATGGACCTTATGACTATATTATACTAAAACTTACTTCAACATCCACCTTGAATTAATTGTCTTAATTTTGGTACTTCAAATAAATAGTTATCTCCAAGAATGAATCAAAACAAAGTGTGCTATTAGATCATGTAAATTTGGCTCATATAATTTTTCTCATTAACTCCTTGGCTATTGTAAAGATAGGTAGCCCATAAAATCTTAAACGCTATTAGATCTAAGATATCAGAAATCTATATTCTTCCAAGCCTTCAAAGGCATCAAAATATTTTCAAAAATCTCACATTTGTCTGAACACAAGGTAAAATAGCCAATGCAATGAAAAATCATTATAATTATAGATTCTCATAAGGGTCGTATCACATATGGAAGAGTAAGAAACCTAGGAAATATTGGATGCTTCGACATAGGGCCCCTCTACCTAAATTTTAACCTTTTGAAATAAAAAAATTATAGATGATATCCCTTATAATTATTTTAGGGCCATTTATATTGTCTTTAATTCACCATCACTAGGTACCTCAATCTCCTGAAAGATTCTTAAATATCATTATAATTCAATTGAATCATTGTAACAAAATATTTATACTTTTTAAATTGTACTCTAGATTTGTGCCTCTAATTTTTCCAAGGGATGTAAGGCTCCTTGTAATTGTTAAATAGTAGGTGCTAGATTTTGACCATTAAATATTTATCATTTTTTGTATTATTGCATCAATTTTAATAATTCATCATTTATAATAATCTTTAAGTATCATCTAGAGATGACCCGATAAACCATGTTTAACTAATTTATCAATACATGTGCCATCATGTTTGTAGTTGTTTTTCCTAACAATGCTAGATGAATTTTATGCTTTTAAATAACTTTATTTTTTATGAAAAATTTCATTAATCTCATGAGTTGTATCATTCTTGTTTGTTATTCCCAAAAATATATTTTCTTCTTGTGGCAAGGTATACAACATTTACATAGAAATATTTGCACTAGTCATCATCTAATAAATGATCAAAAATTCATCTAGTTTTAAATATACCAATAAATTACAATGAAATCTTCCTAAATATGTTGAATAAACACACACAAAAATGTTGAGAGATATCAATATCAAGCTATTTTATTTTTCTTTGGAACTATTTAATTTAATTTTTATAGATGTAGACATAAATTTTATGTGATGCTTATTTTAGAAATTTAATATTTGTTATTAAATATTAATATTTTGATATCTAGATATGTATCAAGTTTAAGGTAATAGATAAGATATTTTGTTAGTGCACTCACTTAGTTACACTCCATCCCTTGCTACCATTGTACAATACCTCTGAATATCAACTTGTTTATACAAATCAATCTAATTCTCTTAGTCCATCTAGAGTGTTGTCCCATACAACTACATTTTTCTTAAGCCCGTCCATTATAGTATATACTTTCTCTCTCATATTTATGTTTGTATGTGATGTAGGAGCATCAATGGTGTAAGAGTAATCTTGCATCCCAAGTTAAGATTTTTGCCAAGTTTTGTGTATAAATTTTCATTAAGGGCTAAAATAGTAGGGTTACTATTTTTAGTAAGTTAATGTTTATGCATTTATGGACTTGGAATGTTGCACATAGATCCAAAATGGAGAAATTAATCCAATTGTGAATAAATCACTTCAATAGCATTTGTTATTTGTGAGATATTAATATTTTTTCCTTTAAAATCCCTTTAAAAATATTCAAAGTCAATTTTAAGGCTCCTAGAAGTTTCATATGGGCCTAAAAATTGGCCAAATGACCAAATATACCTCAATAGGTATTTCAAATCCCTTTAGTTTTTTGAGAGATTTCTAATAACCTAAATAGTTTGTCAATTTGACACTCGAGTGAAATGTCATGGCTCCCAAAACTTGGACTAAAATTTAGAAAATTCCTTAAGTTGGGAAAAGGGACAACTAGGTTTTTTTGGTGCCAAAGTTGAATTCACAGTTGATTGGCAAGTGGAAAAATCATATAGAGTGGTCATGAGTGGGAGGATATTTATTCTAGACAAGAGGATAGATTAATCTCCCACTTTTTCAACATACAACAAGGGTTGAGATTTCAGTGGCCATTGTTGCCATTTGTTGACTTCTGTAAGACCCTGCTTTGCATGTGAATAGTACAATCTTAATTTTGTTATATACTTATAGATGCTTAGATATATTTAGGCAATGCATAGTGGGATTTCATGAAAATGTGCTTGTATTTCATTTTGAAATGTTTTATTATCATTGCCATGAAGGTATTAGGCACTTTAAAACTATGAATATGAATTGGAATTTTAATGAAATTGTTGCATGTAATTAAATCTTATTTTAGTTACCAAATTAATGGGATATATGATTGTTGCTTATGATTTCATTGGTAATGTGCAGGAAAGAAAAGGAGTGCCAATACGAGAATAGAGAACCAATGAGAACAAATTGAAAGACACCCTTTTTGTGCTTATGTATTTGATTTCCTTATTTTAGAGCTGAAGAAATATAGTTACTATGTTTATTCTATTGGGTTGAAAGGTTATTTAACTATGTCATGTGAGATGTAAGTTGGGGTTAAGGTTTAGGAACCCTTATCCAAGTGTGAAACTCGGATAGAACCTTAAGTGGGTCTTTAAAGAGGGTTGTTGGTCAATTTTCTTGGTTGGGATACAAAAATAAACCCCCTAGGGTCTATACCATAGTGTTAGGGGTCAAGTGGACATGCAATAGGGTCCCAAGGACATGATTTGACTCTTGAAAAATCTTCATAATAAAGAGTGACGAATTTTGAGGAGAGGATGGGGTGGAAAGATTGTGTGGTTGTCCAAATGAATGTTCTCATTAATGGGGAAAGGACCTTCATTGATGGGGAAAGGTACACTCCACACCTTCCCATCCAAGAGTTGCAATTGGGGAAACTTCTATATATTTGGAGAGGAAGAATGAGTAGGGTGTTACCCACTTCTCCTTTTGGAGAACTCTAGTTGAGAGAGAGAAGAAAGGATAGGAAGAGGAGAAGAGTCCTTCCTCTTGGAAGATAGTGATCAAGATGGCTTGGATTGGAGAGGAAGGAAGGATAGAAGAGTTTAATCCTCTCATATAAAGAAAAGAGATAAGTTTCCTTACTCCTATTTCCATTTTTTTTTTGGTAAGGGGGTGGCATGTTTATATGGATCATTGTTGAAAATAGTAAGTAGAGAACCTACATGCATATAGTTAGATGCTATGTTATCCTTATCCCTTTTGTCAAAGTAAAATAAAACTGAGAAGCCTCCATTCATCATTTTGGGGCTAAAATTTTTCTTGCTCGGGGGTATGGCTAGAGCCCATGAGGCTCCATGACACCATTACGGTAGGGTGGAGAGCAAGCACTAGTTATTTGTGTGTTTTAATTGCATCCCTAGGTATTGTTTATTGAAGGTTAATGTATTTTTTAAATGAAAAGAGCATCCCATAGTCATTTGTGTATATTTATTATATTTTAAACAACGTTGTAAAGTTAAAAGTTGGTATTTTTTTTTAGAAGAAAAATATGGAAAGTGAGAGTCTAAAGTTGTGGCATGTTATGTATTTAATTTCTGAGTATTGTGGTAATAATGAAAGTTTCGCATCTTGTTAAAATGAAGGTTAATAAAAAAAAAACCAAAGATAAATAAAATGGAAAAGGGTAGAATCTTATTCATTGGCTTGGGTTTTTTTTTCATTACATTTCTATACATTGCTGCAATATTGGAAGCTTATATATTTTGCATTTGTATCTCATTGTGATGAACATAATAAGTACTCTATAAAAGTGTAAAAAGGAGATGCATTAATCATATTTGTAGTGATAATGCCATAACTCTGTAGTAGAAAAATAAATAAATAAATAAAATGGTTATATTCTCATTTCAACCCATTTCGTAACTATATATGTTGTAGTAGAGTTCCTTTCAATGAAGAAAAGCAAAAGAATTGGGTTGGACAGAAAAAAGCATTATTTTTGGCTGCTAAGCATGTTGGTCTAATTCAAAATGGTACAATTGTATTAAACAACTCTGTGATAATACTGGTTGAAGCTGGGTACTTTAGTCCACATTACAACTTCAAAATATATAAATATTTAGGCTAGATCTTGTAGCAGACTACTTTATCTGTAGCGTTGAATTTAACATCATATAACTAAGATAAATTCAGCAAAGAAGATGCTTAAAGTAGGGATAAACAAATATATATATATATATATATA